>JBBHKE010002789.1:146825-252864 GCA_037447655.1 Zygnema cylindricum
GAAAATTTTGGTAGGTAGTCACCTCTCCCTTTGAGAGTTTGTACAAATTGGCATTTTTACTGCCTCATAACTTATCGGCTGGTTGGCCGTTTTCAGTGATTCTTTTTGCTACGGACTCAGGGGAGTCTAGGCTGCACAGGGGTGCAGTCAAATTGTCAGTTTGCCTTCTTGGGCAGAAGTGGTCGTGGCTTAAAGTGGGTTAGTTAAATACTATCTAGAGGCCTCCTGTATTCTGTAGTCCAATGGAGGACACATTGCATCTCTCTCTAAAACTCTATCTAGTGAAGTACGGCACCAATCATATTACACTACCGTACACAAAAGTACAGCTGCCGGTGTACTTTCTGTACGATTATGGTACGGTATGGCCTAAATGTCGACACATGTCATATCCGAATTCGGTCCCGTAATCCCCGGAGTTGCCGCGATCCAATGTAGTTGTGCCACGTGTCATCCGATGTGGCGATGACCACAAACCGCTGAGATTCTTTTCTGCAATCTCGGCATTCTTCTCGGCCGTCCGATTGAATGCAGATTTCAATCGTAGCCGTCATAAATACTTGCGCGGCATTTGTTTCGTTTAAAGAAACAAATGCGCGGTACTCATTTCTTATCCAAACCGTAATCCGTACTTTTACATAATTGAATCTATGTATCCAGTAAATAGTTGCTGTTAAATGAATTATCCTACGTGGCAACATTTAAATAACTAACAAACCCTATAGCATGTAACTCTAGTCCTAGACTTAATGGATAAGTCTACCGGCTACCGGTGGCTTTATCAGGCGGCAGGTACCAAGATCAAATCCTAAATTTGATATCTTCCCTTTTAGTAAAGAAACTACCAATCTATAAATCAACTAACATATTTCCCGTAAACCTCTAGATAGCCTAGGTAGCCATGGCTCTAGCTTCCTCTCTAACCTTAAGTGACTACAACAAGTGTGGGAGTTGAAGAGAGGAGTTAGAGGTTGATTGTCTCGGCTTTTTTTCTACGTTATATTTTAGACCTAGAAAATACTAAAAGAACCATCAATTTCTACAAGACCCAGGATTTGATACTGGTACCTACCGTCCGTCCAAGTAGCCTTCTGTCGTTACCATGTAGCCTAGAACCTGTGTTGATGTATATGGGGTACGATGGCTACTTAACTATATGGAAATATAGAAGTTCATGTAACCAACGAACCGATAACAGTCACATAACGATGGTTAGATAGAATTACATCGTAAATACTACTTGTATTTTTAACGGTCCAGAATTAAGGCCGATATCAATCGGACGGTAAAGGAGGAAGCAGGCGTCGCGGAATGGACGATTTGGCGGTTTGTGGTCACAGCCACACCACGTGCAACGTGGCAACATGACATTGGATAGCGGCATCTTCGAGACATACCATGGCGAACCCGGATATGGCAGGTGTCGTCTTCTTGACCATGTCGTAAAATGGTCGTCGTCTTCTTGACCATGTCGTAAAATGGCCGTACAGAAAGTACTCCGGGCCGAGTACCTTTCTGTACTGTAGAGTGATTAGATTGGCTCCGTACTTTAGTAGTAAAAGGATTAGAGAGGGGTTTAGTACTTAGGAGAATTAAAAGTAGCCGCCTCTCTCCCAGAGAGCTTTTGTATAAAAGGTCATCTTTGACCATTGATAATTAACTGCTCAGGGGAGCAATTTCAAGGATTTTTTTTGTAGTAGACTCAAGGGAGTCTGCTCTTCCAAGGGTTGCACTCTGGTCAGTCTGTATTCCATGAGAGTGTCAGTAATACTCATACAAAGACTAAGGGGTTGAGGCTATCCTTGTGACTTCTTATAAGCTGCCTACTCTGAGTACCTATGGAGGTCTCAGAGTTACATTTATAAGTTGGGTTTGCACAGGCTTATATGACTGTGTAAAAATATCAAAACTAAGGATAAATTTTGCAGCTGCACTATGCTGCATAATAGCCTCTCTTACTAGCTTACAAATCAAAGCAAGCAAACAAGCAAGGCGGCAACTCTTCTCTCCTTTGTGGTAGAATAACACCGAATTGAAACTTTCAAGGAAGAAGGCGCACACACCTTCTCCTTCAAAATGTGAAACTCCAAAGGAGAAGTTTTGCACGTGTGATGTTCACGCACGAAACGAAACACTTGCACACTGAAACAAAAGTGACGCGAGACGAAATCCTACATTTCGTTCGCTGACACATCCAATATTGACGCGTAATGAAGTCATACGTTTCGGCGCCAAACATCAATACTCCAAAAGGTATAAACTCCAAACTACTTAGTGTTGGGTATCGAAGAGCCAATACCGATATTTGATATGTACCAAATATTGGGTCTTAATAATCAATATATCGAAAAAGTGAATATCGCGATATTTTTGCGATATATCGACCAATAATTCAATATGTTTTCTACCGCGATATATTGAAGTGGATGCTAGGTCAAAATAGTTCAAAAGCCTCCACCCACCCCCTCGTGGCGCGCCTTTAGTGGGGGGGGGGGCGTACGTTGTTTTTGAACCTTTTATGTACGATTTTCCGTACGGTATCGAGGCCTCTGACCGATCGATATTCGATATATCAAATATCGAATTATCGAGATATAATTTTACCCGATACCCACCAGTACCAAACATACCCAAAATGTGTAGTCGCAAATCGAAGCCAAACGCTTTAATCGCCAACCAGATATTTCAGTGATTTTTAAAACAACCCGTCACAAATTTAACTCGTGCGAAGTACTCGCACCAAATATCTCCACATCGATACATAGACAGGAATCAAAGTCGAGCGTTTCGTACGCGAACGCCATATAGATTGCAATTTGCCAAAGCGTCACTTCGCCCGATTCAACAATGAATCTAACAATAATGATCCACAAGATGTTAAGGTTTGTAGATAGAGTGATGTTATCGACGATCTCGTTAAAGGGATGCCAAGACTTCGTCTAAAATAAGAGAAGAAAAAGAAAAAAGTAATTGAAGAAAAGAATAGATGTGTATCATAAGGGATGGTTTTGTATCGTAAGAGATGAATCATGAAAGAAGAAGAAGACCAAAGTGTTGTTCTGAGACAAGTGTTGGTACTGAAGATGAAGAAGATGCAGCAGTAGTCATCGTAGAACAAATCAAGAGAGAAAGCTTCCACAAATACCGATGGCTGAACAGCAACTTTGACAGACTATAACTTTCAGAAAAACGCTCCAAACGTCCTGAAAATTTGCCACAATGTAGATAACATCCAAAGGAACACACACACAAAATTTCAATCAATTCCGCTCACAAATCTGTGAGATATGTAGAAATGAAATTACATAAAACTGAGTGTACAGTTTTCATATCATTTGTTCCTAAAAATCAAATTCACTAACATTTTTCGTACGTCAACACGTGACATGGCCCATGCCAATGGAGAAGGCAATGATGTAGAATTCCTTCCTTCTAAGAGCTAAAGGGCTTTCAATGGCCTTCAAAAGGCTACTACCATCGTTGAAACCTGGACCCCTCCTTGCACATCCCACAAAAGTCTGGACTAACTCACCTACAACACTCATACATTCACCAACTCTCCCCTCTCCTCTCTATTTTTCTCTCTTTCTCTACTCCTTCCCCCCACCCCCTCCCACAATTTCTCTCAGTCCCATTTATTTTCCTCTTAAGAAGATAAACCTCGCTTTTTCTTTCCCTCTTATTCTTCTACCACCATTAACCTACACTCATTTTCCCCTCCCTTTTTTCTCCTCCACCATTCATTTTCCTTCTCCGTTTCCCCCCTTTTTCCATTATTATTCCTCTCCCTTTCGAGTTCCTCTTTCACAATCCTCGCCCTCATATTTATCCCACTATATTTTTCACCCCACTTCATTCCCTTCCCACCCTCTTCTTTTTCTCCCTCTTTAACTTTTTCTTCCCTCTCCCTTTAGCCAAATACAAATTTTGTAACTACTTATGATATCGCATAACTTTTGTGTTGTTCTAGGACCACCGGTGTAAGTGGAAGAGCTGCAGTAGTAGTAGAAGTAGACATGATACACTCTCAGAAGCTATCAAGAATCCTACCAAACAGCTATTTTTAAGTGCTCACCAAATCTTGTACAAGCATCCAAAACTTCACAAATCTCTATCAAAGTATAGAACATCATGAACACTGACAACTCCCAAAGTTTCAGTAGAATTGACCCGACAACACTCAAGATATAATACTCAAAAGTTTCCCAAAAATTGTCTGCGGTTTTACTACTTGGAAGTCTGGATACATAATGTGTTCCGAGTCCTAAGTCTTATACTTGTGTTGTACCGGCAATACCATTGTACCTGAGAGGCACGTCAAACCACCAAACTAACGCTAATCTGTCAAGCTACAACTGAGCTACCACTAAGCTACCACTGAGCTGCCCACTAAGTTGACTATAATCATATCTATCGCAGTTGCCCTATACTATGCAGAATCATATTCAACATATCGGACGCTGCGTTTTCCGTACGGACCATATCAAACGTGATCGCAGTTGCGTTGCCTTATCTTCGTCGCTGCCTCTTTGTTTTGATTGCATCGCAGCTGCGTTGCTGCATCGCTGTTGCGTTGCTGCATTGCAGCTGCGTTGTCTCCCCTCAATGTGTGACATATATATGTGGATATAAGTGCCAATCCAAGATATCTGTAATGTGCTTTAAGTGACGATGCTGTCATTTAAGTGACGACGCATTACTATGTAGATTTGTCTTCTTGTTCGTCACACTAATTTACTGAGACTTACAGCTTTCCAAAATGAACACTCCCTTAAAGCTTTAGACTCAATGTATCAGCGCAGCTGCGATGTCACACTTAGCGCAGCATGGCAGCATAGCAGCGCAACATGGCAAATTAGCAGCACAGCAAACCAACTAATCACCAGGTTCCACTACACCCTAATTTTGGCTTAGCGCAACATGGCAATATCGCAGAGCAACAACTCATCTATTCACCCAATCCTACTGCATCCCTACAATACTTCAGCATGTGAGCAGGAAGAGCTTTAATAAGCATATAAACAATCATTCTTGCGTCTGACAGATAGTATAATTTGATCACCCTAGAGAACACTTTTTCTCTTACAAATTTTTATCTTACATCCATGTGGTAACTCTTCAAGTGGTGACTTGGGTAAGAGGCAATGGCAATGGTAGCCTGGTTATCACACCATATCACCAGTGGCCCAACCTGCATGTATCATAGTTCTTGCAACATTGATTTTACCCATAAGAGTTCTTTGAGGGCCGAGCTTGCTGCCATATATTCTGACTCCATTGTCGACTATGCTGTAACCTTTTGAAGTTTGCTGCTCCAACAGCAAGTTCTGTTCACAATTTGCAAAACGAATCCCGTGGTGGATTTCTGGCTTGGCATATCGCCATAGCTTGCATCACTCTATGTTTGCAGTCTCACTTCTCCTCCGCCTAGTGTGAGTTTGAGGTCATTAGTTCCTACCAAATATCTTAAGACTCTCCTTGCTCCATCAAAATCAGATTTTCTCGGATTCTCTAGACTCTTGCTCAGTACCTCGACTGCTGCAGCAATATCAGGACGGATACAGTTCATGAAATAAATTAAGCTTCCCACTATCTCACTGTAAGGTATTTGTGTGATAGAATCATTCTCCCCTGACTCTAAATACTCGCTAACAATAACACTTGGTTCTGTCTCTTCTCCCTCTAACTCCTGCCGAAACTCCATTGGAGTTAGACATCCTTTTGCCCCCCGCATTCCATACTCATCTAACATGTTTCCAATAGCCTCATTTTGAGTCAACTTTATTACTTTCTTATTTCTGTCCCTCTCTACTAAGATACCCAAAATATATTTTGCCTCGTCGAGGTCTTTCATCTCGAACCGTGAGTTTAGAGCAGTTTTGATTTTGTTAATTTCAGCAATTGATTTGCTAATTAATAGTAAATCATCTACATACACCGCTATATACACTATCCCATTTTCACCCTTTAGAACATAGACAGAGTGATCAGAACTTATCCTTTGAAATCCTAGGCTGGTCAAGAATTCATCAAGCTTCAGATTCCATTGCCTAGGGGCCTGTTTTAGGCCATACAGAGATTTTAGCAACTTGCATACTAAGTGCTCTTTTCCTGGTTCTGCATACTTTTCATGTTGTTGCATGTAAATGGTCTCCTCTAGTTCTCCATGCAAAAATGTTGTCTTTACATCCATCTAATGTATTTCGTGAAACTCTGAGACCTCCATAAGTCCTTAGAGTGGACATCTTCCAAGATGCCTCTAGGATAACCCTGACCCCTTTGTGTTTCGGCAAGAATTAGTGCCACCCTGGCAAACAAAAACACTGACCACCTTCACCGCTATGAACGAAAGACTCCCTTGAGTCAATAGCAAAAAGAATCTCTGAATTTGCTCCCCTGAGTAGTAAGTTATGGAGGGTCAAAGTTGACCTTTTGTACAGAAGCTCTCTGGGAGAATGGGTCCTATCTACCAATTTTTCCTGAGTCTTATCTCTCTCACAAACTCCATCTACTGATGTGCGGACCAATCATATTACTCCTCCGTACACAAAAGTATAGCTGCCGGTGTACTTTCTGTACGAATACTGTAGGACATGTCCGAAATGTCGACAAGTGGTATATCCGGATTCGCTGCATTAATCCTCGGAGATACCGCGATCCAATGTCTTTCTGCCACATATCATCCGATGTGGCGATGACCACAAACCGCCGAAATCCTCTTCCGCGATCTCGGCATACATTCCGGCCGTCCGATTAAATGCATATTTAATCGTAGCCGTAATAAATACCTGCGCGGTATTCGTTTCGCTATCGAAACAAATGCGAGGTACTTGTTCCTTGTCCGTACCTTTAATCCGTACTTTTACATAACTGGATCTATGTATCCCGTACGCAGTTGTAGTTAAAAAATTTATCCAACGTAATTATATATAAATAATTATCAAACCCTGTACTATGTATCGTCGGATTTAGACCTAACGGCTAAGACTACCGACTACTGGCTATCTATCATTCCGTAGGTACCAGGATCAAATCCTGGTTCTGACGCCAATCCTTTTAGTAAATATACCAGTAAATAAACTAATCTATTTCCCGTAAATCTTTGGATAGCCTAGGCAGCCATGGCTCTAGCTTCCACTCCAACTTCCCAGTGACTGCGACAAGTGTGGGAGTTGGAGAGAGAAGTTAGAGATAGACTGCTTCGTCTTATTTCTGTATTTTAATTTAGATCTAGAAAATACTTAAAAAGGAACCATTAATTTCTACATTTCCATATCTTCTATAGCAGCTAGAGACAACAAAATCCTAACTGTCGGAAATCTTACAACCGGAGAAAAAGTTTCTTCAAAATCAATTCCTTCCTTTTGATTATACCCCTTTGCCACAAGTTTGACCTTATATTGTTCATTGGTGTTATCAGGATTTAACCTCACCTTGAATACCCATTTGCTGTCGATTGCTTTTCAATCCGGTGGAAGGTCCACAAGCTCCCATGTTTGAGCCTCCATGATGGACTTTATTTTGTCGTTTGCAGCCTCGATCCAGTGATTCCGCTCCGGTGATGTGAAGGCCTCTTGGATGGTCAAAGGCTCCCTTGAGGCTGCGGAGTAGGCAAACTGAGAGCTTGCTTGTAGGCGACTGCTGGATCTTCTTCCCCCCGGAAATTCAGAGGCTGAGATCGTCGGATGCCGCGCATTGCGCTGATTGCGCTGGTTGCGATCTATGTTTATTGACCGCTGTACGTCCGGTTGGAGCTGAACTTGTTGAGGAACTTGGAGAAAGACAGACTCCGTAGTCACCACCGGAGAATTTTGCATTTGCGAGACAATTTTTTGCTTGCAATCTAAAATGACATACTTCTGTACTTTTTGTTGCTTTTGCTGCTCTGTCATTTGAAATAAATTTATGGAGTCAAGCTCATGTTTTACAATAATATTCCTTGCTACAACTATTTTCTGTCTCTCAAACACAAAGACTCTATAACCTTTTGAGTGATCATCATATCCTAACAGAATACCCGATAATCCTTTCAGTTCCATTTTCCATCTATTTTTAGACGTATCTAAGATAAAGCATTTACTACCAAAGACCTTGAAATGGCTAACATCTCGTTTGCTACCTATCCAAATCTCGTAAGGAGTAGTTTCTACCAATCTTGATCCTATTCTATTCTTAATGTAAACTGCACAATTTAGAGCCTCACCCAAAATTTCGAATCCACATTTTTATTTGCGAGCATCGACCTAGAGCTCTCTGTGAGAGTTCTATTTAATCTCTCCGACACCCCATTTTGTTCCGGTGAATATTGAACAGTCAACTGATGACTTATACCTTCCTCGAGTAAAAAGGTTTTAAATTCTTTCAGTGTATATTCACCACCATCGTCCGATCTAAGCTGCAAAATAGGTAAATTATGAAGTTTTTCAACCCATGGTTTATAGTGTTTGAAGTGACCAAACACTTCACTCTTTTCCTTCATGAAGTAAACTTTGTAAACCTGGAGAAATCATCTGTGAAGGTGACCATATATTTCATCCCCTCGGCAGATGGAACCTTCGCAAGACCAAAAACATCCGAATAAATTTGTTGTAAAAGTTTTGTTGACCGATGCTTATACTCTTTAGGAAATGGCAGTCTGTGGATTTTGCCTAAAGCGCAGCCATCACATGTTTTGACTGGCTGATATGTGATTGATTCACCCTCTATTTTTCCAGCAAGTACCATTTTTCTTAAACTATCATAGTTTACAAGGCCTAATCTTTTGAAATTCTGTGGTCTCCATTGACCCACAGAATGAGCAGCCTATGTAAAGCCTCTAGGATAATATTTGCCCCTTCTACTTTCCCGCTGAATAAGCGCCGCCCAGGCACACAAATATTCTGACCACTCTCACCCTTGTGAGGACAAGACTCCCCTGAGTCAAACGCAAAAAGAATCACTGAATTTGCTCACCCGAGCAGTAAGTTATGGTTGGTCAAAGATGACCTTTATAGTTACAAGCTCTCTTAGAGAGAGAGGTACCTAAATATTACTAAGTCTCGGTCTGCCTACTCACGACTACCTACTATTAAACCCTAGTCCAATAGGAACACTATAAAGTACAAGAAGGTACAATGGGCGATGTACTTATTGTACAACTATTGTACGACAAGGTCTACAAGGTGACACCTGTCATATCGGAAGCCATGGTTCCTCCTCCCATCTTCTCCGGTATCAAATAATGTGGCGCCACGTGGCACCGCGTGACGCTATATCCGTATGCCGCCCTTTGTACCTCTCAATGGTATTATCCGGGTTTAATTTAAGTTTAAACACCCACTTACATCCGATCGGTTTTCGGTCCGGTGGACAATCTACCAACTCCCATGTATTGGCTTCCATGATAGAGGCCATTTCTTCATTTATAGCTGTGATCCACCGGCTACTTTCTGGAGTGTTTATGGCCTCTAAGTATGTTTGAGGTTCATCTGGGTGAGACATCTTTGTGAGTTGGTTATTTACTTGTCTTTCTTGAAGTCGTTTACTACTTCTTCTTCCCCCTTCAAAATCAAACGCTGGTATGGAAGGCATTCTTGGGTTTCGTTTTGGGAAATTTTCAGCTTCCCTATCTTCCAATTCCGGTGTCTCATCAAGTTCCTCATCGGTTTCCACTTCGTATTGTGGCGTTGCCTCGGATGTTTTCCTTTCCTCCTTCTCCTTTGGTAGATCTGCAGATTTTTCTTTTTCTCCCTCTTCCTTCTCTTCATTTTCAAAGTCAAAGTCAGAAAACTGATCCGTTTCAAATCTGATTTTGACTTCCTTATTATATTTGAATGGATCAATGGACTTCTCTTCATTCATCACCACTATGTGTTTTACCAAAATTATATCTCTCTTTTTCAAGTCATACACTCGGTATCCTTTTGTGCTCTCATCATATCCTACAAGATATCCTGGTTTCCCTCTTCCCTCTAACTTCCATTTAGTCTTATCGGAATCCAAACTGTAGACTTGACTTCCGAACACTCTCAAACTAGACAAATCAGGCTTTCTTCCTGTCCACCTCTCATACGGAGTTTCCTCCTTATTTGCTGAAGTTAGGACTCTATTTTTGATGAAATTAGCATAGTTCATAGACTCAGCCCAAAACTGCAGCCCTATCCTCTTATCACTTAACATACTTCTGGACATATCTCCTAAAGTTCTATTCACTCTTTCTGCTACCCCATTTCGTTCCGGATTATAGGGAACAGTTTTCTCATGATGAATTCCTTCTTCTTTAAGATATTCTTCAAAATCCCTTGAGGTGTATTCTTTCCCATTATCACTTCTTATCTCTTTTATTGAGGTTTCATGTAGCTTTTCACTCCATACTTTATACTCTTTGAAACATCTTAATACCTCTGACTTATGTCTGAGAAAGTATACCTTCGTGTATCTAGACCAATCATCTGTGATAGTTAACATCCATCTTTTCCCCCCATGTGAGGCATACCTAGCAGGTCCCCAAACATCAGTGTGAACTAGATCTAATACTTTCTCTCTCCTAAATGTGGTTGCCTTTGGAAATGGAAGTCTATGAATCTTCCCTTGGGCACATCCACTACAATCATCAAAGGTCTCATCATCTTCAAAAGTAATACCCTCCACTATTCCATTTTTCTTCATTTTCTTTAATCTATCTAGATGCACATGCCCCAACCTTTTATGCCAAAGCATCATCTCACTTGCACACGAGTAGAGAACACTCTTTTCATTGCAAAGTACAATTCTGAACATTCCTTGACTGCCCTTCTCAGCTATGAAATAAACCTCATTATCAAAGCTTGCTGTGAAGATTCCTTTCCTAGTTCCTGTTTCAAACTCCTTTTCATCTAGGACAGCTGTTGAGACTAGGTTCTTGCTAAGTTGTGGAATGTAAAGAACGTCTGAGAGTGTTACAATTGAGGCCTTTCCATCAACTAGAACCTTCAAGTCAACAGTTCCAACAAGACTTGTGGTTTCTTCTCTACCATCTCCGTACTCTAACTCAACTGTTGGGATATTTCTCAGTTTAGTGAACCACCGCTTATCTTTGCACATATGCATTGAAGCCCCTGAGTCTATGATCCACCCATCCTCGGGTGGATCCCTCTTACCTCCGAAAGCACACTTTTGTCTCCGTGGAATGTCGACATGCTTTTCAGTGTTTTTCGGATTAAGGAGAAGCTCCTCAAGCTCCTCTTCAGGTTCAGTTTTTCCTTCCACTTCCTCATCAAGAACTTGAGTCAGGAAAGCCTTTTTCTTTCCTCCGTCCTTTGAAGTTCCTTGACCATCTTTCGGTCGAAGATCTGCAAGTCTGACACAATCTGCCATATAGTGTCCCGGTTTCTTGCAGAAGTGACATAATCCTCCTCGAGAAGTTCCTCTCCCCTGTCTATCAAATCTGCCACCTCCTTGTCCTCTTCCACCAAAGTTTCGATAAGGATCTTTCCCTCTCTCCTCATCACGCTTCCGCCAATCAGCTCCTGCAGACAATGCTTGAACACTTGGACTCCCTCTCCTAAGCTCTATGGTGCTTTCTTTCACTAAAATCATTCCCACAGTGTCATCCCAATTCCAATTGCTATCTCCTATGTCCTGCAATCGGTTAATGATATTCTCATACTCTTCAGGTAGTTTCATCATTAATGTATTCACTCTTTGTCTCTCAGACCATGAGTTACCTGCACTCTCTAACTCTCCAAACAATGCTCCTAAATCATTGCAATAATTATCCATACTTCCTCCCTTATAAGTATAAGCTGCAATCTTATTTTCTGCCAACTGTTGCTGCTGCAATGATCCACTCTTATATTTGTTAACTAGTGATATCCAAATCTGAGATGAAGATTTGACATGCATAAGGGGAATGGCAATGCCCTTTGCTACACTTTTAAGAATTAAGAGCTTAGCAACCTTGTCTTTGTAGTTCCACTTTTCATTCTCTGATCTTTCGGTCTGAACCCTTGTCGTTGTTGCTGGTGGTGCTGCTGCCGGTATCGCCTTCGGCAATGGTGTTACTTGAGTTGCAACTCTTTCCTTTTCTCCTTCCATGACAATCTCTTCTCCTTCCTCATCTTCATCCTCGGTGATGGTGGCAGCTGTTCTACCAACTGTAGAGGCGGAGGTGCCAGAAAAACGTGTCCCTCCAAACCCAGGTGGAGGTGGGCATCGAATTTGTCCAGACACTATGCCCCATAAATACTTCTCAAATAGTTCTCCCTCCATCATCATTTCCCAATAAAGAAAGTCTGATCCATCAAATATGGGCACCCTAGAGGGTGGGCCCATAACCTGAAATTCTGTGGTCTCCATTGACCCACAGAATGAGCAGCCTATGTAAAGCCTCTAGGATAATATTTGCCCCTTCTACTTTCCCGCTGAATAAGCGCCGCCCAGGCACACAAATATTCTGACCACTCTCACCCTTGTGAGGACAAGACTCCCCTGAGTCAAACGCAAAAAGAATCACTGAATTTGCTCACCCGAGCAGTAAGTTATGGTTGGTCAAAGATGACCTTTATAGTTACAAGCTCTCTTAGAGAGAGAGGTACCTAAATATTACTAAGTCTCGGTCTGCCTACTCACGACTACCTACTATTAAACCCTAGTCCAATAGGAACACTATAAAGTACAAGAAGGTACAATGGGCGATGTACTTATTGTACAACTATTGTACGACAAGGTCTACAAGGTGACACCTGTCATATCGGAAGCCATGGTTCCTCCTCCCATCTTCTCCGGTATCAAATAATGTGGCGCCACGTGGCACCGCGTGACGCTATATCCGTATGCCGCCGAAAAGCTCACTTCGCGTGGCGGCTTTAATGCCGGCCGTCCGATCAAAACATATTTTACACGGTTCAGATTCGCGTACATGCAGAAATTGCTCATTTTGGTTAGTCTGCTGTTAATTAGCTGTTTCGTTAATGTTTATATATTTATGAAACCCGTCACGTGTATCGTTTCGTAACGCCTTAATGGCTAAGGCGTTAGGCTATAAAGGGTCTAGAGGTCAAAGGTTCAAATCTAGACCTAGGCATCATTTTATCCAAAATACCCTTATCTGCAAAAACTGCCACTTTCTAAATATGGCGGCAGCCATGGCGCGCCTTTGATCCTCACTCTCTTTCTTTAAAACAAAACTAAAATAGGGAAGTGAACTATTAATTACCTCTTTTCAACATCTTTTATGCCACAACTCATCTGAATGCAAAACACCGGAGTACAGAACATCATTCTCCTTGGTATTAGCCATATACATGCGGTACATCTTGCTATTATCTCTAGTACCTCTGACCGCAACTTTTCCATTTTTGCTAACAACGTGCCGACCATTTTTCAAACTAACCTCAAAGCCTTTACTCTCTACCAAAGACGTAGAAAACAGATTTTTCTTAAAGTCAGGCACAAATAACACATTATGAAGAGTCCTTTCAATTGCTTTTCCTTCTACATCAACTAGCAATGACACATCACCCACAGCACGAGTCTGAACACTCATTCCACAAGCATAATAAATGTTTTTCTCCGACGTTGTTTTCAGATTTTTGAGGTGACCTTGTTCTAGCACATGTGGGCTGACGGTCCCGTATCCATTTTCCATCCATGGTCCTTCGCGCCCTCCATTGTTGCCGCCATAGCGAATAGATCCGTTTCGTCCTCCTCATAAAACGTCAAAGTTTTGTCTTGGAGAGACGAAGAAGCCGAAAACAATGCATTTCCACGAGGTGTAGGCCACGTGAAGCTTTTGTAAAACTGACTTTGTTGCCATCGCGGCCTGTATAAACCTGTATCATTAGCTTTTTTAAGTTTAGGACATAATTTTTATCCATGACCTCTCTCACTATAATAGAAACATGCATTGTTGGATTGTTTATTTCCACCTTCATTAAACTGTTTGAACTGATTAAACAGATTTCTTTGCTGATTAAACTGTCCTTTCCTCTCAAAGTCTGAATTAAAAGCCTCTACTTGCTCAACATTGAGAATATTAGATGTAGCTTCCTCCTCTAGTAAAATATTCATAGCTACACCGCGAATCGTAATTAGAGTAAATTACTCTAATTCGGTAGCTCGAAATTCTGACTCTATGACATCAAATAGAGTAAACGATTCTAATTTTTTCATTATTCTAATTTAGGTAAGTTTAATTAGCGTAACAAAATTTTAATAAAGGTTCGTTTTAAATAGTGTGGAGTACGGACGACGTTCAACCGTGCAAAAATGTACTTTTTTAAGTAAGAGGGAAAAATAATGATTTAATACAATCGTGCTCGCACGTGAAATCGGACTAAACGAAAAATCAATCACATCGGAAAAAAGTCGTTCGCATAACTCTCGTCCGTCGACAGCATCGTCGTCAGTGTGAACATTAACTAACATTCAGCGCGACAAATAATACTAGCGTCATAATGACGTCAAAACTATACGGACTGACAGATTTTGTACGTTCACGTGATTTAGTGTTTATAATTTCAGCGTGGATATTTATTGCCGACATAACCCAATATAGAGTACTTAAATAAATTAGAGTAAACTTCGACTGTGAAAAAGCTCTATCACATAAAGTAGAGTCTATTACTTTAATTGTTTTTTTTGGTTTTTCTACTCTAGTTTTTTCATTACTCTAATTACGATTCGCGGTGTAACTGTAAAGTCCAGCTAGCTTTATCTTTTTGTTTGAGCATATCAGATGCCCCTTTCATACTACGAGGGAGACCCCTCGTGAGCAATGCTGTCTGTTGAAACTGAGGAAACACCCCACCCGCACAAGCATGTGCATCTACAAGGATGCAAAATTTGTTAGAGTATTCAACCATTGTACCGCCGGTGTACTTATAGTCCCAAATTTTTCCAACCAATAAAAGTTCTTCCTGGACATTAGCTTTTTAATAATCATTTTTAAGAGATTTCCAGATATCAATTGCTTTTATCATTTTTATCTGAGACATAGCTAAGTCCTCAGATATACAGAATTTCAGAATTGAACGAGCCAGCGTATTTTTCTTAGACCATGACGGATCAGATTCATCTAGCGAACCATCCAATATATCCAAAAGATTGACATTCTCAAAATGTGTCTCCACCATATCCGCCCATTAAATATACTTTTCCCCTGAAAAGATAGGAATTCTTGATGACAGGCCCATAACCTGTTGTTCTACAACCACCGGTGCAGGTAGAGGAGCAGCAGTAGTAGTAGAAGTAGACATGATACACTCTCAGAAGCTATCAAGAATCGTACCAAACACCTATTTTCAAGTGCTCACCAAATCTTGTACAAGCATCCAAAACTTCAAAAAGCTCTATCAAATTATAGAGCATCATAAACACTGACAACTCCCAAAGTTTCAGTAGAATTGACCCGACAACACTCAAGATATAATACTCAGAAGTTTCCCAAAAATTGTCTGCAGTTTTACTACTTAGAAGTCTGGATACATAATGTGTTATGAGTCCTAAGTCTTATACTTGTGTTGTACTGGCGATACCACTGTATGTGAGAGGTACGTCAAACCACCAAACTAACGCTAATCTGTCAAGCTACCACTGAGCTACCACTAAGCTACCACTGAGCTAACACTGAGCTACCCACTAAGTTGACTAGAATCGTATCTATCGCAGTTGCCCTATACTGTACATAATCATATTAAACATATTGGACACTGCGTTGTCCGTGCGGACCATATCAAACGTGATCGCAGTTGCGTTGCCTTATCTTCGTCGCTGCCGCTTTGTTTTGACTGCGTCGCAGCTGCAGTTGCGTTGCTACATCGCAGCTGCATTGTCTCCTCTCAATGTGTGATATGTATATGTGGATAAGTGCCAATCCCAGATACCTGTAATGTGCTTTAAGTGACGACGCTCTGCTTTGAATTACGACGCATGTCCTTGTAGATTTGTCTTGCTGTTCGTCACACTAATTTACTGAGACTTAAAGCTTTCCAAAATCAACATTTTGGTGACACTGACAACGTACCGCCTTCTAGCTTGTGCTGTTTCATTGTTGAAAAAGACATGCTTTGCCTTTAAGTCTCTCATGCGGTCGACGTCGTTTCATTGTTGAAAAAGGGGTGCTTTGCCTTTAAGTCTCTTATGCGGTCGGCGTGAAATGGCATCAGAATCTTAAGACCCCTACGAGAAAATCAATACGTGAGGTAAACGGAAAAAACAAAATAATGTGTGTACTTTTCCTCGTCGTACTGAACGCAAACGGATAAAACATTGCGAATCGTGTACTTTTTGTCATCGCTTGAATTTGTTGGAAATTTTTGGGAAATTTGAACACGTGCGATGTATATGTTCCAATTTGTTTAGCGTTGGTACTTTAATTGAAATCGATGATTTTTTTTAAAATAAATGTTGAAGGTGGTGTTTCTTTACGTGGTTGTGGGTTGTCGTACACAAGACGACAACATGTGGTACATTTTAAGTTCGACGATGATGCAAAATTCACTCCTAATTTTTTTATTTAAATTTATGGTTGTATCTTACGCGGTACGGCGCTAAATTTTAGAGGAAAACGACAGTAACAAAAATTATTACTTTCGCACATGGAGACATACCCTAACAAAGAAATTGTTACTTAACGGTTTGCCGATTGTATAAGTCTTCAATGCCCTTGAGACTGTCAACTTCTACAATTTGTCTTGTCGCACCTTATTTTTCCAAACTCTTTCAAGCGTTGCAAGACACATCGTAATTTTTGAAACCATTTGTGACATCGTAGACGTACAACCATGTAACCATGGTTGTACAACATGCCTTTTTGTTTGCCTCTCCTGCTCGGCCGCCACGAATGGAAATAGAATTCATGGCGCCTTCAGAGATTGTCACCTTTGCAGATTTTTCACCTTTCCGTGAAATGGCACTGAAGCCCCGAGACCTTTGCAAAATCGTACAACATGCAAGCGGACAAAAACGAGCAACTTTGAACTTTTTTTCATTGTCAAAAACTTCTGAAAACTTTTCAAACGTGAGAATATCTTTTCCTATTCGTGAAAGAGGTTTTAATTTATTTTAAACACATCGTCGAGAATGTGTTTTAAGTTAAGTTTGAAGATGACGTGAGAGTGGGTCGAAAAAACAGAAGACGACAACTTTTCGTACATCTTAAGTTTGAGGATGACGCAAATTGTATTATGCAATTTTGCTATTTGTACGGCTACAACTTTAGCACTACGACCCTAAGTTTTAACGGCAGAAAAAAACATGTGTACTTAGCCACATGGGGTGTACCCTAATAGAAATGTGGAAACAAAAGAGTCTAAGGGCAAGAGTTGAGCACTTGAACCGTTCCTGAAATGTGACTCTGACATAGCGGTAAAGGTGCACCTTGCTCTGACCCGGAATTTCGATGACAGTTTCTATGTGACAGTTACAGTCTCTCGACTGTAGTTACATACTCTCATTATTGTTAGTTATTTACTCTTCATTATTGGGTCAAAGCAAGCCACCTGCGCATGATATTTTTGTTTCTATGTCACTGTTCCACTGCTTAACTGACGGTTACACCTGATTGCAAGGAGCCGGCTAGACTCGCGGGAAAATGTTAGCCGGCCGCAAGTTAAATTGGATGTTTTCAAGAGTCAAAGGTAGTCAACATGGTTTGCCGTCAACTAGTACCAGGTATGTACGTATTTCTGTACTTGCTTGTACTTTTTGACGTTACTGTTGCTCATGCGCCAATTGAAATTTCAAATTTGCTTCTTCAAAAAGTGTTTCCCTTGAAATGTGGTTAAAAGTTTGAAAATAACGGCTCGTTATGTAATGAATTGTGCACCACTTCCACCACTGGCGGTACAGTATGTTGTACAATAGTGCATCACTTCCACCACTGGCGGCACATTATGTTGTACAATGGTGCATCATTCCTGCCATCACTATCATCATCATCCCGATTTTCTTTGTACGCGTTTTCTTGGCAACGACCGGCCGTGGCGGTTCCTGTCATGACGGTTCCTGAAAATGTACGGCGAGTGTTTTCCAACGGCTCTTCCAACTGTACTGCAACCGGTGCACGTCCGCTGAATGCTGAACTGCTGATGGCACATGCCATACCGAACTACTGTACCATGACATACCATGAAAGTACAGTATTTCGCACAGTGAAAACTATAAAATCGACGTATATTACGTAAATTTCGTAAAAAAGTCCAAATACGTACGATGTGTACAACTACGGTTTTGTAATTTGGACCAAAAAGACAAGAAAAAACCTTTAACACATGGGAACACACCCTGATACTGCTTCCTCGCAGTTCATTTTGGGTTGGAAATTGCTCCCTCCAAGGTTATTCACTCCGTCCGGGTGACAGGAAACCAAAACCTGCATAGCAAGTAAAATCGGTGTTAGGTCACTGTACAGAAATACTCAAGGCATCTTAAGTTAAGACGTTTTCTTCTGTTTTTTGCATTATTTCTGGTGAAGGCTATATTTCTGGTGAAGGCTATATTTCTGGTGAAGGCCATATGGCTCCTCAGAGTCTGATTTACAGTTTTGTCGCTCGTGGAAAGGCTGTGCTTGCCGAATATTCCGCTTATGCAGGAAATTTTAATCAGGTAGCTGTGCAGTGTCTGGATCGGCTGCCTCCTGAAAACAAGAAGGCTTCTTACAGTCGAGATGGTTTTGCGTTTAATTTTCAGACAGACAATGGCTTCAGTAAGTTTCATCTCCTCCGCTAGTTTGCTTGTAGCAGTCATTTTTTAACTTCTTATCATGAATCCTCCCTAGGAGTAGGTGCTTTTCTAAGTTCATTTCTTTCTCGTCTTTGTTTTTGATGTTTGATCCGGATTCTCTTTGTTGTAAATCTGAAGATTGTTGCTCTCTCTGATATGATATGGTTGTGTTCTGAAAGCCTTATGTTTATGGTACATCAAGCACAAAGTTCTGCATAATCTACTGTACGGGAGGAGACTGACTTGCCATAAAGCATTTCCAAAAGGTTTTTTGGTAATTTCATATGCATAGAGATTAAGCAATTAGAATTTCTACTTTCAAAGTTTGACATGTTTGTCCTGAAACAGCTCATGCCGCAGTCAGTTACATCATGAATGCGGAATTTTTTCGGGCACATGTCTGCAATGAGTGATAGGCACATTTGATCAGGTATTGTCTGATTGTACTATGCCCTGCTGCGACTGAAGATAATAGCTGCAATTTCTTTTGCTGACAAGGAACTATCTTGTCTCATTTGCAGCATACTGTCTCGTGACCGAGGATGGCTTTTCCCGAGCTGTTGCTTTTGCTTTCCTTAACAGGATCCGTGAGGATTTCGTTTCCCGTTTTGGTGGTGGGAAGGCTGAATCGGCTTTTGAGCATTCTCTTGATCGCCACTATGGGTATGTATATGCTTAGGACCTTTCCAGTATCTGCATTGTTCATGAGTCCGGCTTTTTTTCGCAATTATGTTTGTTTTCCTTGCAATCTGGTAGAAGTGGAGAGCGCGCTAAGTTGAGAATGTGCAACTGAAAAACAGAAGCTGTTTCAACCCCACTTGTGCTATTTGATACAGGATGTGAGGGTAAAAAGAGATTCTCGGGTTTGTGATGGCTTTTGTCTTTCTAGTCATGCATTACCTAGTATATTGGCTTCTTACCGTTGTGAATAGACAGTGGTCTGGCAGTTAGGTTTACTGTTGATTAGAGAGGGAGTTTTGGTAGATTGCTTACATTCTGAAAAGGGTTATAATTTGAGGAAGGTGAGTGCCATTCTCTTGTTATGTTTAATTTTTACCGCCCATAGTTTGGCTCTTGATGCTAGTCAACCCTGAACAAGGTAGGTCAACAATCATGACATTCTGTCTCTCCATGGTTAACAGGCCTAAGTTGAAGGAAGAAATGGAATACTGTGAAAAGAATCCGGGTGAAGTGGAGAAGGTATCACGCTTGGGCGAACAGGTGAAGGAGGTGAAGAGTGTGATGCTGAACAACATAGACTCGGTAAAAGTCTTCTCCTACACCTTGCTTTGTATTATGTCTCTGGTTGAATTTTGCTTTCATTACCAGCGAATTAGCCTTTCTCTTACCATTTTCTTGCCATGGGCGCTAAATAACGGTTATGGGGACTCATTTTGAGGTTTAGGTGATGAGTCGCGGGATTCGGTTGGAGACGCTAACTGACAAAACAGATGAGCTTCGTAATGATGTAAGTGGTGGTGTTTTTTTGCTATAACCATTGCAACTATGGCGAAGTTTATAAGTGTCGTTGATGTGGATCTTTTTGGCTTTTCCTTATCATCATATTTGGTACTACTACAGTCCCGTCAGTTTGCTCTTATACTAATATGTCTGATATTGAACACTGGATTTTTTTGCAGGCTGAGCATTTCCGTGTGACAGGAAATAGAATTAAACGGAAGATGTGGTACGATAATTTGAAGGCAAAGATGCTTGTGATTGCCCTTCTTGTGGTTCTCGCCCTCGTCATTTGGGTCTCTGTGTGTCGAGGCTTTACCTGTAGCAGTGGCTCCAGCACTCCTGCAACTGCACTATCTCCTCCTCCTCCTCCTCCTCCTCCTCCTCCTCCTCCTCCTGTTGCTACACCATGAAAATAACTTGTGTTTCTTTTTTAGTAAGTATCCCCAAAGTTCTGACTGTGTTTGCGCGCTTACCAAGTTGAGGTTTTTGAGGAACAGTTAGTTATCTTTCGCAAGACTAAAATTTCAGAATCTGCTGTTTGATATATGGCTCATAATAAGTTGGAGGCGGAAGAGAGTCGTCGCTGAGACGTGCATTATGACAAAAAAGAGAGATGGATGTGATGATAGTAACTTAAGAAGCTTTATAAGTTTGGGAAGAAGCAGTTGGTAAGGCAGTCTAGCAGCCTAGGGTGCTTTTGTGTAGCATCTTCATTACTCAAAAGTCGATTGATAATAGTGAGAGGGAAAGCATGGTGTTAGAGAGTGAATAGTAGAGTGAAAAATTGGTCATTTCTAGGCTCATGACCCGTTTCTTTGTTTGCAATAATTTGGTGTTTAAAATAAAGAGGATGTGTTTTGGCGGCTATGTTGTGAAAAGTCGGGGATTCATCAGACTCGAGCATGGACAAAACTGAATCCCAAAACTGATTTTTTTTTTTTTTTTTTCGACTGGTTTAGGTCCAACAAAATGTCGACATCTGGCAACTGTACTACTTTGTTTATGACATACTTCATACTTTATACTTTATCTGTATGCCTCGGCACTCTACTGTCAATTAACGCTTGCCATAGTACTTCTTGTGTAGCAATATAGGGTGTGTTATATAGCCCGTGAAGTGAGGCTCTGTCCACTCAGAGACATCTGGTATCCAGTACTGCATTTGTTCTCCCAATCCCAGGGAGTCCCTCAAATAGTCTTGTCTGTATTCCAGGCTTCATTTTATTGTTCCCATTTCTTGTTCGTTTTATTTTGAGAATAACAACATTTTTTAGTAGTGTCAGATTTTAGCTCTGGTCCACAGTAATTTAGTCAACGAGGTTTCTCTCGTTACTAATGGCTTTGGCCAACATGTTTTTTGAGACATTCCTTGGTAATCAGTTTTTTGTAAGACTAAAAGAAAGCAAGGTGGTAAACCATGTGATTGAGAATGTGGGGGGGGGGGGGGGGGAAATGTAAAGCAAAAAAACTGAAAGGAGAACAATTGGTAGCGAAAGGAAATTCAGCTCAAAAGAGGAAAACCAAAAGACAAGTTAAAAAATACAACAAAACAGCAAACTACACTGTGAATCGGTATTATTGTTAATGTAATTTTTGTCACTTAAAAACATCTTTTCTCTGTACACATGCTGGATTTTGGATCTAACGGTTGCGATTGAAAGGCAACATTCTCCGGTTTCGATTGGCAGTCAAAAGATAAAAGATGTTTCAAGTGGCAAAAAAAATTGAACACTAATAGCGATACACGGTCTAATGCCCGAATGACGAGTAGAAGAAACTTGTCAGTCTTCTGAATGTTGAATACCGAGTAATCTTATGCAAGAGAGATAATCAGTGGTTGCTTTGTTCTGGTTGTATCAACGTCTAATTTACGCTCGGTTGACAAATCGAGTTGAAATTTAAGACAATATAGTTCACAAGTCTTGCGGAATTTTCTCAATAATTTTGTGTAAATTGTTCAAATTCAATTTGTTTAATCATGGGTTTGTGTGACATATGTTATAATCAATTGACAACGTGAACATATTCTAATGATGAATGGTATGATATAATCATTATGTTTTATGGTGACTGATGGTGTCTCGAGTACTGTGGTCTACCCATCGCTGCCTGCTTAGAACATAAATTGTTAAAAATTTAGCCGCAGTGATTAGTATTTTACAGGGACATTGGGTGAGCCTTTCAAAACCTAAACTAGATCTGGCAAAGTTGATGAAAGGAAGATAATTCTTCTGTTTGCCGGGGTGAACATTACCGTTAATAGTTTAAATAGCATTGATTCGGTCGAGACTATTTCTGGCCAAAAATCACGAAATAGAGTTAACAACATTATTTAAGGACGTGGACTTCAACCTGGCATGTCTCCTTGCACTAAATTAGTATTATTCGTTCTAATTTCGCATTAACACTAATAAATCTTTAACGTTAATAACGATGAGCGGTGTATAAGCACTACAAAGTCAGTTACATAGTTAGGTGTGTACGGTTGATTTTTAGGCATCTGAATAAATGTAGCAAAATATTATTTTGTGTTTCTTTTCTCACAACCGAGGCTGAGGTCGCAAAGCGGAACGATGGACTGTGCCAATAGAGCAAGCCGATTGGACTTAATTGAATGTAGTACACCATGAATCACTATTAGTGTTACTGTTTTTCTCGTCTCTTTTTTTCCGTACACGTGTCGGATTGTGAATCTAACGGTTGCGATTGAAAGATAATATTTTCAGCTTCCGATTTGCTGCCTCAAATTGAGAATCGAACACATGTATACAGAGAAAAGATGTTTTAGCTGGTGAAAAAATGATTCACACTAATAGCGATTCACAGTGTAGTACTTGCAGATTTACCACTTTCGGGTAATCGTTTAATACCGTACAACAACGGTCAACCGTAGTCCGAAAGGCCTTGTAATCTATAATGGAAGTGCATCCAGACTTAAAAGTTGAGATTTTCTGTAAGAAAGCCAAGGTATATATGGAACTTTGCCTATTGTATAGGCAATCACCCAAATATTGGGTCAATCTAGAAGAAAGAGCATTTGAGCGCCGTAGGACCCTCACTACACCCCTAATCGTTATTAGTGTTGAAGTTTTTTTCGCCTTTTCGTACCCACTTGTGTCATTGACGATCTGATGGTTGCTATTGGAAGGTAAGATTCCTACCTTTTTATTGGCAATCTCCGATTGACAATCCGAAAAGTGTTAACGGAGAAAAAGATGTTTTAAGTGGCGAAAAAAACTTTAACTAATGCCTGTTCTCCATTAGGTGGTCCCAGTAAACATGCGGAGACGTCCATTTCCAGTGTTTACTGGCATGGCGTTCCATTATGTTATGTCGTGCCAGTGCCCATCGTTTCTCAATTATGATTGGCGCCACATAGGTTAGTTTTCATATTCTTAAAATCTAAAAATATTTTTCAAACTGAAAATCTGTACATAATTTTTGTACGAGCAGAGGTAATTAATGATTCATACGATTTTTTTGCGACCAAATTTTAATTTTGAAATTGAAAATCAAAATTTCGAAACGTAATGGCAAAAAGGCGCCGCAAATTTTGAAGGTCAGCGGATGTTAGAAGGAGTGTGCGAGGATATTTCGGTCGACCTGCATACACCGTGGCGGAAGGCACATGGCGTGTACGACGCGTTCGTTTCTCATCGCCTGTTCGTGGTGGATATTTTTTTACTTTCCACGTGTACCAATGGTACGCGACCAGTGTGAAGAAACTCTCCTCGCCGAGGAGAGTCTCTTCACACTGTACGATGTGCGCGATTGCTTTCACGAATCTAAAACATTGAAAAATCTAACGGTCGATACTTACCCTTATAATATTGGAGCCATCCAGTTAACATGTTTCGTCATGTTCCGTCTGCCAAAAAAAAATGGTACGAATCTGTACGAAATCGTGTGGTGTCCAGTAAACAACCCCACTTTTCCTCTAATGGAAGTTCACCCTAATAACGATTAGCGGTGTGGCACTCCGCCTAGATCAGTTCGGTTAGGTTCACTTAAGTTTGCCATTCTTTTGGTCCAAACGGGACTAAACAATTTACAACCTATTCGGGAACGAAACCAAACCATTGGAATTTGGCGAATCACACAGCTCAAACTGCTATTAATCTTCTAAAAATTTGAAAAATGTATTGTTTTGTACAAGAATCGTACATTAGTACGCTATTTTTTTATACTGCTATTCAGATTTACTTTTAGGAATATTACTTTTCACTATCTTATTACCATATGTTCGAACACCCGTTCAATGGGTTCAGCGTGATCGAGCATATTTTGAATGCCTTTAAAAATTGACAGAACCAAATCAAACTGTTAAAAACTAATAGGCAAGAAAATAGGGAAACCATGGCATAAATTTGTGGAATTAATGGCGTCGTCGCTATCACAAGTGAGCATGACGTCGAAATGTCACAAACCCTAGACATCTACAATGTCACAAGAAAATAAACGCCTACAACCGTCGCTATTTTCTAAACGTCACCAATTGTCGCGAGTTTTGAAGTCTTCAACAACACTTACAAATTACACCCACGTCTTCATCTGTCACAATTTAATGTACAGTACACCGTGAATCGTAACTAGAGTTATGTACGCTAATTACGTCACCCCAAATTTTGACTCTATCACCGTAAATAGAGTACATTATTCTAAATTATTATTTACATTGTTGAAGGTACTTTTTGAATGAGAGTTAATAACTCTAATACAGTGTCGTTTTAAATAGTGTGGCCTACGGTAACCATGCAAAATTGTGCTTTATTAAGTAAAAAAGTACAAATAATGATTTAATACAGGCCGGTATCATGTAACTTCGTTTTAACAAACCACGTAGTGCAAACGTCATAATGACATGAAACTGTAGGTTTTGTCACATTCTATATTTGTACATAACTTACAGTAGATATATTCAGCGCCCAAATTTACGCCCGAATTAGAGTTATTGATAAGTTAGAGTAATTTTATTTTTTAAAAGGGTCGATTACCCAAAATAGAGTTAATAACTCTAAATTTTTTTTCGTTTTTTTACTCTAATTATTTCTTTACTCTAATAACGATTCGCGGTGTACTGCAACAATTTCGCTGCCAAACATCAAAACACTCTGAAAAGTACTATAAGAATCTTTGCTAAAAAACAAAGTAAAGGTCAAGTTCAATCAGTCGAAAAGTGGGGTAGTTTACAGAATTCTGCGGCTATCCGTACCAACCCGTATCGCTTATTTTGTTTTTATACGCGAAACAACATTACAGAGAATCTTGCCAATCCTCTTCGAAGGTTTGGGAGGTAATAATGACTGTCAGATGTTCATTTGCGAGGCGTTCGCTTCATTTTTCTCTGTAGCTGCCATGTACCGAGGTGGGTAGGCAGATACAGAAAAAAATTAATCGTGACACGTTGGACGAATAAGCTACATGTCACGATGGAAAACCAACAAAAAATGACGAAATTTGCACATGGTATGTTCTTTTCAAAATGCAACTGAAAATTAAAAAAATAATCTCGAAACGGTCCTTCGTCCCATTGTTTCTAGCAACGCTCTTTCGTCACACTATTTCCGACAAAGGATTTTCGTCATGTTCGAAAACAGGAACCCTAAATGAGCTAGCGTAAAATACTTGCTTCTGCAAAAAGTACAAAAGTTCTCTCGTATTATAACCTGGTACACAGGTATATGGTACGCAAGTGAAGATTTGAAGTGAATTTGTCGGTGTGAAGATTTTTAAAAATTTTAAAGACACTGTCAAAACCCACGTGGTGCCACTCAATGTATAACACGTGGTTTAAAGACTCTTCGTGATGGAACATCGACTCAAATAACCTGGCCCGTAGAGTTGGCCGTACGATTACAAAAATGACTTATTGAAATTGACCCTAATAAGACTAAATTTCATTTACATGAAACATGCCCTAAGTGCATTATTCTTCATATCGTTTACAAAAGATCTTTCGTTGAAGCAAAAAACTTCCTGGTTGGTAATGGACAGCATTGTAGAAATTAATGGTTCTTTTAGTATTTTTTAGGTCTAAAATGAAATGCATAAAAGAAGCCAAGGTAGTCTGCCTCTAACTCCTCCCTTCAGCTCCCACACTTGTCGTAGTCACTGAAGGTTAAAGAGGGAGCTAAAGCCATGGCTGCCTATGTTGACTAGAGATAGAGAGACCTATTGTCGAGAGATAGAGAGACAGGCGGTAGATTTTGGTAGGTTTACCAAAATGTACTTGACAGACCCAGGATATGATCTTGGTACCTACCGTCCGTCAAGCTAGCAATAGCCGGTAGCTTTATCCTAGAGTGTAGGATCGGTGCTGAGACATATAGGGTTTGAAAGATATTTCAAGATGTACGATTACATAAATTCATCTAACGCCGCGAACAAACATGCAACATAGACACGATTATAATATACGTAAGGCGTACAGTACTTCGCGAAATGAATACCGCGCATTTTGTTTCGATGGCTAAACAAATATCGCGCATTGATTTTCGACGGCTATAATCAAATGCCGGTTTTGATCGAACGGCCACGATAAGTGCCGAGATTGCGGAATATGCGCTTTGGCGTTTTTTTGTCAATGCAATTGTTCTACAACCACATTAGTAGGATGAGAGCCAGCAGCAGTAGTAGTGGAAGTAGACATCTAAAACAGAAGCTATCAAGCACCCTACTCAAAAGCCAACTTCAATATATAATAGAATGCAACTCAGTGATCTATGCACAGTCAAATTCTGCATAACAATAGTAAACACAGTGTAGAATCACTCCACAAAGTTTAAACTCAATTAATCCAGCTAACCATAAGATATTCACACTGCAGATTCACAAAAACTGCCTTAGTTGATTAATATCCCAAGACTTCGATAATCATAAATTGTCTAAGTCCTAAATTATATACTCACAGTGAGAATCTACTGGTCACTCTAATTTAAGTGACTGTACTACAGTACTGACCTATGCTACGACAAAGTACTAAAACGAGTACTTCAAAAATCTAATTTTGCCATCTCTCTAAATCTGAATAGTGCGAAACTATTTTAAATTAGCTAAACTACAAATCCTTGTTTCCAGATTTTTACAAATAGAAGATCGTACATTAAATGTTCGTGACGCTTAGTCAGTAGTGGTCCATACCATCTGGCTAACTGTTGTCGTGTAGTACGAAGCACCTGATACCGTCCAAATGTGCTTCGTCATTTGTGGTCCCTTCTGAATCACGTCCGTTAATTCGATGTCAATTAACGGCCTCTTCTTAGCTGACTGTACCATGCTTTTCCAGATATGCGGCGTGCACTCCGTCCGTTCGATTTCATCAATCTGCCCGTTAATCTCCCGACACGTGTAACTGGTCATCGGCGCCACTCCGTAAAACCTGCAATACCTTTTTCTCGTCGATGCGTGTCCAACTGACTGTACAGTACACTCTCTTAGTCTTTTGTTACTTTAACACTATTTGAGGTAAGTATTACAGGTTTTCATTTTCCAAAATATTTTGAGTTCTTAATTCGTCCTCACAGCTCTATCTATTGAGTAAAAATTTCTAATTTCAACACTCCCCTAAATCTTTAAACTCACTCACTCACTCAGCTCAATAGCCTTTCTATAAAACTGTAACTTAGGAGCTGGAAGGGGTTTGGTTAGCATATTAGCAACCATTTTCTCATCCGGTAAATAACAACATTTTAACACTCTTGCAAGTACCTTTTCTCTCACAAAATGAAGTCTGACATCCATGTGCTTGCTCTTAAAATGATGACTCGAGTTAGTAGCAATAGTAATGGCTGCCTAGTTATCACACCCAAATAATCTGTGGACATGCCTGCATGTATCTAGGTTTTTGCAAAATGGACTTAACCCATAGGAGTTCTTTGAGTGCAGAAGCTGCCGCCATGTACAGTGACTCCATTGTAGACTATGTTCTAACCTTTTGCTGCTTGCTGCTCAGCAGCAAGTTCCATCTCTGATCTTTAGGACAAAGCCGGTTGTGGATTTTGGCATATCACCATAGTTGGCGTCACTCCAAGTCTGCTTTTTCACTTCTCCTCCTCTGAGTACCAGCTTAAGATCTCGAGTACCTGCAAGGTATCTCAAAACTCTTTTTGCAGCTTCCCAGACTGCCCTCTTAGGATTTTGCAAACTTCTACTTAGGACTCCTACAGCTGCTGCAATGTCAGGTCTCGCACAATTCTTGAAGTATATGAGACTTCCTACTACCTGTCTATTCGTTTTTTAAGCCATAAACTCTTCCTCCCCTGACTCTAAGCTCTCAGTAACCATTATGCCTGAGTTTGACTCACTTCCATCAAGCTTTTGTCTGAATTCAATGGGAGTTACAGATCCTTTTACATCTTTCATTTCAAATTTTTCGAGCATATTACTTATTGCTACCTTTTGGGTTAACATAATGAGCTTTCTGTTTCTGTCTCTCTCTACCTATATTCCTAAGATATATTTAGATTCACCAAGGTCCTTCATCTCGAACCTGGACCTTAAAGCCGTTTTAATACAATTTATCTCATCCATAGACTTGCTTATTAAAAGAAAGTCATCCACATAGACAGCAATATACAGAATCCCATCCTCCCCTTGCAATACATACACTGAATTATTTGAACTAATCCTTTGAAATCTTAGTCCAGTACGAAATACATATAGTTTTACGTTCCATTGTTCGGGGGCTTGTTTCAGCCCATACAAAGATTTTATTAGTTTTTAGGCTAAGTTTTCTTTTCCTTTATCTGCATACATCTCTAGTTGGTTCATGTATATGGTTTCCTCTAACTCTCCGTGCAAGAAGGCAGTCTTAACGTCCATCTGATGGACTTCCATGTTTTCTATAGTAGCCAAACTTAGTAAGATTCTGACAGTTGGAAATCTGACAACTAGAGAGAAGGTTTCCTCAAGGCTTTCCTGCCCTGAGGAAGATCCACCAGCTCCCACATCTGCGCCTTCATGATGGACTTCATTTCGTTGTTTACCGCCTCGATCTAGTGATTTCTCTCTGGTGATGAGAAGTCTTCCTGAATTGTTAACGGTTCCGTTGTAGCTCCGGAGAAAGCAAAATGTGAGCTTGCTTGCAGACGGATGCTAGTTCTTCTTCCCCCCGGAAATTCTGACGCTGAAATTGTCGGCAACCTGCGATTTGTTTTCCTGTTCTGAGTTGTTCAGGTGCCGAAACTAGATCTGGATTTGCTGATTCTTCATGTGTAGGAAGTGGTGTAGATGCTGGTGCCAAATTTGGTTCTGCAGCAGGTGTTGCATCCGGTAGAGGGATCTATGGAGATGTAGTTGTAGCCGGTGACTGTGACTGAAAATAAACAAGTTGAGTATGTTGAAAGATCACATACTCATGTACCTTTCCTGTTTGTTCACTTTCTGTGTTTGTGAACAGATAAACCGAATCCTTTTCATCCATCAATTGTATATTTCTACATACAATGAGTTTCTTCTTCTCTAAGACATACACCCTATAACCCTTTGCATTGTCATCATATCCCATAAAGATTCGAGGTAAGCCCTTAGCCTACATTTTCCATCTAGTCTTCGATGTGTCCAAGACAAAACATTTGCTGCCAAATACTCTAAAGTGACTAACATCCGGTTTCATTGCTGTTCAAAGTTCATACGGTGTAGTCTTAACCGATCTAGATGCAATTCTCTTTTTAATATAAACAGCACAATTGAGTGCTTCAGCCCAGAATTTCAAATCTAAACATTTGTTTGCAAGCATAAACCTAGCACTTTCTATTACAATTCTATTTAGTCTTTCAGATACACCATTCTGTTCCGTTGTGTACGGAACTGTCAGGTTGTGAGTGATACCTTCCTAAAGGAGAAACTGTTCGAACTCTTTTGAAGTATATTCTCCTCTGTTGTCCGATCTAAGTGCTAGGATCAGAACTCCATGCAGCTTTTCTGCCCATGACTTATAGTGCTTCAAGTGTGTAAACACTTGATTCTTATGCTGCATTAGGTAGACTCTTGTGAACCTCGAGTAGTCATCAGTGAATGTAACCATATAGTGGACACCTCCAGCTGATGGAACTTGTGATGGACCGAGAACATCCGAGTGGATAAGTTGTAGAACTTTGTCCAATCTGTGGTCAGATTGCTGTGGAAAAGGTAATATGTGGATCTTTCCAAGTGAGCATCCATCGCATGATTTCACAGGCTGAGAAGTAAGAGAAACACCCTCAACCTTTCCTGAATTCAACATCTTTTGTAAGCTATCATAATTGACATGGCCTAATCTCTTATGCCATAGTTCATTGACAAATGATACACTAGAATAAGAACATCATTTTCTTTTTATTCAGCCAAATCCATCCTATACATCTTGCTTGCATCTCTAGTTTGTGTCATTGCAACTTTACCTAGTTTGGTAACAACCTGCCTACCTCCTTTGAGGATTACATCAAAGCCTTTGCTCTCTACCAAAGAAGTAGAAAATAGATTCTTTTTGAATTGTGGTACATATAACACATTGTGAAGAGTTCTTTCTACAAACTTTCCCCCCACAGCTACCATTAACGATACATCACCCTGTGTTGAAGTATGCACACTCATGCCGCAGGCATAGTTAGATGTTCATGGGAGTTGTCGCCTAGAGGTTGGAAATATTTGATTTTTTCCAACACATGTGTGCCGAAGCTCCAGTATCCATGATCCATCATGTATCTCTTTGACCCTCCATAGCTGCCGCCATTGCGAATAATTCTGTTTCTTCACTTTCAGCATAAGACAATGGATTATCTTCTTCAGTTGTGGAACCGGAGAAGAGAGCACTTCCTCGAGAAGAGTTCCTTGAAAAGCCCTTATGATATGGAGCCTTTATGATATGGGCTCTGCTGCCAGCCTGGACGATATAATCTTATTTCATTCGCTTTTTTCAGTTTCAAACAGTACCTGTATCCATGTATCCATGTCCCCTTTCAGAGCAATAAAAGCAAGTAGTAGACTGTCTATTTGGCCTATTGTTATACTGATTCAGATTCTAATTCCTATCGTGATTTTTGTTCTGATTAAGTAAAGTTTTCCTGTCAAAATCTTTGTTTAAAGCTTCTACCTTTCTCTCTCCATGAAGTATTTTAGTAGTTGCTTCTTCTTCTAAGATCAGATTGTATACTAACTGAAATGTCCAGTTAGACTTATCATGAGTTTTTAGCTGGACAGACACTCCTTTCATAGTACTAGGGAGTCCTCTAACAAGTAAGGCTGCTTGCTGAAACTCAGGAAATGAGCCACCAGCAGACGAATGTGCATCAATAAGAGAACAAAAGATATCAGAGTACTCCACCATACTCCCCGGGAGTATTTATAGTCCCAGATTTGTCCAACCACCAAAAGTTCTTCCTGGACATTAGATTTCTCAAAAGCAGTTTTTAGTGATTCCGAGATTTCTTTTGCTTTCTTCATTTTGAGCCGAGACATAACCAAATTCTCTGAGATGCATAGAATCAGATTGTTTCGCGCCAATGAGTTTTTCTTCGCCCAACTCGGATCTGTTTCATCTAAAGTACCATCGAAGACCCCCAATAAATCAGCAGTTTCAAATGTGGATTCAACCATCGCTGCCCAGTATGCATACTTTTGGCCATTGAATATGGGAATTCTTGATGAAAGGCCCATAACCTGTTGTTCTACAACCACAGTAGCAGGAGGAGAGCCAACAGCAGTAGTAGTGGAAGTAGACATCTAAAACAGAAGCTATCAAGCACCCTACTCAACAACCAACTTCAAGATAGAAGATAACGCAACTCAGTGATCTATGCACACTCAAATTCTGCATAACAATAGTAAACACAGTTTAGAATCACTCTTCAAAGATTTAACTCAATTGATCTAGTCAACCATAAGATATTCACATTGCAGATTCACAAAAATTGCGTTAGTTGTTAAATATCCCAAGACTTGGATAATCACTATTTGTCTAAGTCCTAAACTATATACTCACAAAGAGAATCTACTGGTCACACTATTTTAAGTGACTGTGCTACAATATTGTTCTATGCTATGACAAAGTACTAAAACTGTACTTACTATTCTAAGAGTACTTCCAAAACCTAATTTTGCCATTTCTCTAAATATGAATAGTGCGACACTATTTTAAATTAGCTAAACTACAAATCTTTGTTTCCAAATATATACAGATAAGAGTCCGTACGTTAAATGTTCTTGGCGCTAAGTCAGCAGTGGTCTATAGCATCCGGCTGAATGTTGTCCAGAAGTACGAAGCACCTGATGCGGTCCAAGTGTGTTTCGTCATCTGTGGTCCCTTCTGAATCACATTCGTCAATTCGTTGTCAATAAACGGCTCTTCTTGACTGACCGTACCATACTTTTCTATATATGTATGTTTCCATGCATAAATCGTCCCGTAATTAGTTAAATGAAATGTCCGGCGCGGTATAGCTTTAAATAAATATCGCGCCATATGTATTTATCGATTTCTTCAAGACTTACTGGATAAGGGCCACGGCTGGTCCGTACAGTGATCATCCAGAGGTCACTGGATCAAGTCCTACAAGGAGCGGTATATATTTTGCAGAAAAACTATCTTTAATGATCTGCTTGTCTCCTTTAGCTGCAGCAGGCAGCCATGGCTGTATGCAGGTCCTCAGTGACTACGACAAGTATGAGGGCTGCAGTAAGTCCACAAGAAAGACTACAAAATACCTCTCTTTTCAACACTCCCCTTATTTTCTAGTCTATCTTTTGCTTCAGTCCACACTTCTAACCAAGCGATAAGTAATAAGCCAACAAAAATGCCAATTTTATACAACCTCTCAAAGTCAAAGACGACCATCTACCAGATTTTTCTAAGTCCTAGCTCCCTCTCACAACCCCTATCTACTAACTATACAAACAAATCGGAATACTGTAGAGTACATAAAAGTACTAGTGCCGGTGTACTTTTTGTACAACCTTTGTACGACAAGACCATTAAGCGGACGCGTGTCCATTTTTCACTCGTCCGTACATTCCTCAGAATTCTCGCGACCGAATGCTATCTCTCCACGTGGCGCCAGATAATGCCACGTCACTAAATGCCAAAGTGACCATTCCGCGATTTCGGCGATGATGTGCGCCGTTGGATTCGTCTTGAAATGCAATCTCGACCGTTATAAATACTTGCGCGATATTTGTTTCGCTGTCGAAACAAAATGCGCGGTATCCGTTTCAAAGTAGTATCGTACTTCGTAAGTTATAAAACACTATCTATGTATGCCGTGTAGACTTTCAGTTAAATGAATTTGTTCCCTCCTAAATAAATATATATTTATCACATACTGTAGCATTTAGCATTGGTCCTAGTCGAATAGGATAAAGCTGACCGCTATCGGCCAACTTGACGGACGGCAGGTACCGGGATCAAATCCAGGGTCCTTCAGGTATATTTTTAGTAACCTACTAGAAATAACTGCCTATTGAAATAAGGCAGCCATTGATCAGCCACCCTCTCTATCCTTCAGTGACTACAACAAGTATGGGGGCTAGAGAGAGGAGGTGGAGGCAGGTTGTTCGCCTTTTTCTTTTCCTTTTTGTATTGAACTATTTAGACCTAGAAAATACCACATAAATCTAATAATTTCAACACTCCCCTTATTTTCTAGTCTAATTTTATTTTTTCTTTTAACCCGCATTTTCCTGACAATATTTCAATTCAGGAGAGGTCACAAGTTTGGTCATCATGTGAGCCACCATTTCTTCATCAAGTCTATACACAAGATTTAAAATTATATTTTCAACTTTTTCTCTCACGAAGCTTAATCTTATGTCCATATGTTTTGCTTTGAAATGGTGTTTTGGATTAGCTGCAATTGCAATGGCAGCTTGATTATCAAAAAATTCTTCATGCACTCCCTCTTTCATAATCCCATGTTCTTACAGCTAGGATTTGACCCACATCAACTCTTTCACAGCAGAACAAGAGGCCATATACTCAGCCTCCATAGTAGACTGAGCAACCACCTTTTGTTGCTTATTGCTCCTATTGCATGCAACTTCCCCAACATACAACACATACCTATAAGTGCATCTTCTCATAGGTGGGTCCCCATAACTGACATCACTCCAAGTAGTGATGTGAGTGTGCTCCCCTCCCAAATGCAACCATAACTCTCTAGTTCCCACTAGATATCTCATGACTCTCTTGGCTGCCTCCGAGTCTCTCTTCCTAGGATCATTAGGACTTCTATTGAGTACTCCTACTGCTGCCGCAATGTCAAGCCTGGTACAGTTCATAAAATATATTAAACTTCCTACGACCTGTCTATAAGGGATAGACTTCATAAACTCTCTTTCCTCTGAACTCATCTGATCATGTAAGATCATCACTCCTCCTTCTACACTCCCATCACTTACTTTTTTCAAGTCCATGGGAGTGGTACAACTGTTAGCATTTTCCATCTTAAATTTCTCAAGCATATTACCTATTGCTTCTTTCTGAGTAAGTCTGATAATCTTCTTCCCCCTATCTCTCTCCATTTGAATTCCCAAAATATATCTTGCCTCCCCTAAATCCTTCATATCAAATTTGCTTCTAAGATCTTTCTTAAACTTATTGATCGTTTCCAAAGATTTACTCAACACAAGCAGATCATCCACATAAATTGCAATTAAAATGACACAATTCTCATTTTCAAACATATAGATAGAATTGTCAGATCTAATACGGATATATCCTGGACCGGTAAGAAACTCATCTAGTTTCTTATTCCACTGTCTGGGAGCCTGCTTTAGTCCCTATAAGGACTTTATGAGCCTGCAGACTTTGCTCTCTTCTCCTTCTTTCACGAACCCCTCGAGTTGTGTCATGAAAATCTCTTCCTCTAACTCACCATTAAGAAAAATAGTCTTAATATCGATCTGGTGTATCTCTATGTCTCCAGCTGCTGCCAGACTGAGGAGAATCCTTAATGATGGGAACCGAACAACTGGAGAAAAGGTTTCCTCATAGTCAATCCCCTCCTTTTGGGTGAACCCCTTCGCTACCAATCGAGCCTTATATCTCTCAATTGTATTATCTGGGTTCAGTTTTAGTTTAAATACGCATTTACACCCAATAGGTTTTCTGTCTGGAGGAGAATCCGCTAGTTCCCAAGTATTTGCTTACATGATAGAAGCCATCTTATCATTTATGGATCTAATCCATCTTTCTTTCTCTGGACTATTCACAGCCTATAAGTAAGACTGAGGCTTATCAAGGTGAGATAGCTTAGTTACGTTATGAGCGGCTTGTTTTTCCTGTATCATTTTGCTGCTCCTCCATCCTCCTTCAAACTTCGAAGCTAGAATGGATGGAACTCTTCGATTTCTTTTCACTGTCTCATTGGCTCCCCTGTCTATGGAAGCTGGTTCTTGTCCTGCTTCTTCTATCTCCTCGAAGTCCATAGGAGTATGTGAGGTTTCCGGTGAGTCTCTTGTATCTTGGATCTCCCCTAAATCTGCAATCACGGTTTCACTCATATCCCTTTCGGGAACGACCGAGTTCTCCTCACTTTCGGACTCAAATCTGATTCATATCTTCTTTGTATATTTGAAGGGGTCAAATGACTTCCCTTCATCCATGACAACTAAGTGTTTGACAAGAATGATATCTTTCTTTGCTAAGTCATAGACTCTATATCCCTTAACATCCTCATCATATCCCACAAAGTATCCAAGTATTCCCTTAACATCTAGTTTCCAGTTTTTCATATCCGTGTCAAGACTGTAAACTTGGCTACCGAATACGTTAAGGTGTGAGATATCTGGTTTCCTTCCAACCCATCTCTCATAAGGTGTCACTCCCTTTACAGCTAAGGTATGGACTCCATTCTTAATGTAGTTGGCGCAGTTCATTACTTCTGCCCAAAATCTCTTTCCTATTTTCTTAACTGCCAACATTCTGCATGCACTATCTCCTAGTGTTCGATTGAACCTCTCAACTACCCCATTTTGTTGTCAGTTATATGGTACAGTTTTCTAGTGCTGCACTCCCTCATCTCTCAGATATTCCTCAAACTGGTTAGAGGTATATTCCTCCCCATTATCACTCCTTATCCTCTTAATGGGGGTTTTACGCAAATTCTCACTCCAGGCTTTATATTCTTTGAAGAAAGTTGATACTTCAGACTTTGTTTTCAGAAAGTAGACTCTAGAGTAACTAGACCAGTCATTGGTTATTGTCATCATAAACTTCTTTCCTCCAACCGAAGGTACTTTTGCACGTCCCCAAATATCTGTGTGGACCAAATCTAACCTTTTCTCACCTCTATATGTGACGGCTTTGGGAAAGGGAAGTCTGTGAGCCTTACCTTGAGAACAACCTCTACAATCATCCATCATTTCATCATTATCTCCAAACCCTCAACCTATCAAAATGTACATGCCCCAACCACTTATGCCAAATTATCAAATTAGGAACACCAACATAGTAAGCATTCTTCTTTTTATTACTCATGTTAAGCCTAAACATTCCTTGGCTACCCTTATCTGCTGTGAAGTAAAGTTCATCCCCATACTTAGCTGTAAAGACTCCTTTTCTCGTGAAGGTATCAAACTCTTTGTCATCTAACACAGATGTCGAGACAAGATTTTTACTCAGCTGAGGTATATAGAGTACATCTGAGAATGTGAGTATAGAAGTCTAACCCTCCACTAAGACTTTCACATCTACTCATCCCACTAGATCTGTAGTAACCACTCTCCCATTCCCATACTCTATCACTACAGTAGGGATCTTTCCTAACTTAGTGAAGAGTTCTTTATCACGACACATATGCATGGATGCACCTGAGTCGATAATCCATCCTTCCTTTCGAGCTTCCCGAATTGCTCCATGGGCACACTTCTATCTTCGAGGGATCTCCTTCTCCTCCATACTGTCGTCAAGAAGAAGCTCCCCATCCTCCTCAGAGGAGTCATCCTCAGTTTCTCTTGTCACTTTTGTAACCACAAGTGCCTTTTTCTTCCCTCCGGAAGAACCCCCTCCACGGTTCTCTTGGAGCCTCAGCTCTGACAGCTTGACACAATCTGCGATGAAGTGTCCCGACTTTTTGCAGGAATGTCAAAGACCCTTTGGGGGGCTCGGTCCTCCAGAATGATCTCTTTCCCCTTTGTACGGTTTTTTTGAGTCCTTCGCCCATCGGTCCCCTCCTGCTGCTAGAGCTTGAATGCTCTTTCCTCCTCTCCTAATCTCCATTTTGTTTTCCTGCACAAATATCATCCAGACCACTGTGTTCTATTAACTATCAAGCATTTCCTGTACTCGATACACTATGTTCTCAAACTCATCTGGTAACTTCATGATAAGAGTGTTAACTTTCCTTTTCATTGTACCTGTCCACCCGGCACTTTCCATCTCCATATACAAACAAGAAAGATCATTACAGTAATCTAACATCATTCCTCCTTTGTAAGTGTAACTCACTAGCTTTTTCTAAGCCAACTGGAGCTCCTGAATAGTTCCAGCTCTATAAATCTCCACCAAACTCACCCACAACTCCTCGGCCTTGTAAATGTGAAGGTGAGGAGTGGCCAAAGCTTGTGTGAGGTGCCTCAGAATGAAGTTCTTGGCAGCCATGTTTACATCCTCCCACATTTGAGAATCGCTCTCCGCGGTCTTCACGGTCGCCGCTCCTGGAATTGTGGTAATAGGAGTAAGGGGTGTCTCCTTCCCTTTTCCCTTTTGGGACAAAGTGTTGTCCCCATCATCTGCCTTCTCTGCTGAGGCAGCCGTTGGTTCAGAAAACCTTACTCCTCCAAATCTAGGTGGAGTTCACGAAGGTGGACATTTCACTTCTCCAATGACGATACCCCAATATCGTTTTTCGCACAAATCTCCCATCATCATGGCTTCCCTATAGATGAACCCAGATCCATTGAATATGGGCACCCTAGAGGGTGTTCCCATAACCTGTAATTTTGTGTCTTCCATTGGACTACAGATACTCAAAAAGCGAGAAGACCATCTACAAGATTTTTTCTAAGTCCTAGCTCCCTCTCACAAACCCTATCTACTAACTGTACGAACCAATCAAAATAATGTACAGTACATAAAATTACTACTGCCGATGTACTTTTTATACTGCACTCCCTCATCTCTCAGATATTCCTCAAACTAGTTAGAGGTATATTCCCCCCCATTATCACTCCTTATCCTCTTAATAGGGGTTTTATGCAACTTCTCACTCTAGGCTTTATATTCTTTGAAGTAAGCTGATGCTTCAAACTTTGTTTTAAGAAAGTAGACTCTAGAGTATCTAGACCAGTCATCAGTTATTGTCATCATAAACCTCTTTCCTTCAACCGAAGGTACATTTGCTGGTCCCCAAATATCTGTAGGGACCAAATCTAATAATTTCTCACCTTTATATGTGGCAGCTTTGGGAAAGGGAAGTCTGTGAGCCTTACCTTGAGCACAACCACTACAATCATCCATAATTCCATTATCCCCAATTTACATGCCTTCTACTACCCCAAGATTTTTCATTTCCTTCAACCTATCAAAATGCACATGTCCCAACCGCTTATGTCAAATCATCAACTCAAGAACACCAACATAATAAACATTCTTCTTTATATTACTCATGTTAAGCCTAAACATTCCTTGGCTACCCTTATTTGCTGTGAAGGTAAAGTTCATCACCATACTTAGCTGTAAAGACTCCTTTTCTCGTGAAGGTATCTAACTCTTTGTCATCTAACACAGATGTCGAGACAAGGATTTTTTACTCAGCTGAGGTATATAGAGTACATCTGAGAATGTGAGTATAGAAGTCTAACCCTCCACTAAGACTTTCACATCTACTCATCCCACTAGATCTGTAGTAACCACTCTCCCATTCCCATACTCTATCACTACAGTAGGGATCTTTCCTAACTTAGTGAAGAGTTCTTTATCACGACACATATGCATGGATGCACCTGAGTCGATAATCCATCCTTCCTTTCGAGCTTCCCGAATTGCTCCATGGGCACACTTCTATCTTCGAGGGATCTCCTTCTCCTCCATACTGTCGTCAAGAAGAAGCTCCCCATCCTCCTCAGAGGAGTCATCCTTAGTTTCTCTTGTCACTTTTGTAACCACAAGTGCCTTTTTCTTCCCTCCGGAAGAACCCCCTCCACGGTTCTCTTGGAGCCTCAGCTCTGACAGCTTGACACAATCTGCGATGAAGTGTCCCGACTTTTTGCAAAAATGACAAAGATCCTTTGGGGGCCTCGGTCCCCCAGAATGATCTCTTTCCCCTTTGTAAGGTTTCTTTAGGTCCTTCCCGCATCGGTCACCTCCTGCTGCTAGAGCTTGAATGCTCTTTCCTCCTCTCCTAATCTCCATTCTGTTTTCTTGCACAAGTATCATCCTGACCACTATGTTCTATTTCCATAAACTATCAAGCATTTCCTGTACTCGATACACTATGTTCTCGAACTCATCAGGTAACTTCATGATAAGGGTGTTAACTTTCATTTTCATTGTACCTGTACACCCGGCACTTTCCATCTTCATATACAAATAAGAAAGATTATTTCAGTAATCAAACATCTTTCCTCGTTTGTAAGTGTAACTCACTAGCTTTTGCTCAGTCAACTGAAGCTCCTGAATAGTTCCAGCTCTATAAATCTCCACCAAACTCACCCACAACTCCTCGGCCTTGTAAATGTGAAGATGAGGGGTGGCCAAAGCTTGAGTGAGGTGCCTCAGAATGAAGTTCTTGGCAGCCATGTTTACATCCTCCCACATTTGAGTATCGTTCTCTGCGGTTTTCACGGTTGCCGCTCTCGATATTGTGGCAATAGGAGTGAGGGGTGTCTCATTCCCTTTCCCCTTTTCGGACACAGCCTATCCCCATCATCTGCCTTCTCTGCCGAGGCAGCAGTTGTTGTAGGAAACCTTACTCCTCCAAATCCTGGTGGAGTTCCCGAAGGTGGACGTTTCACTTGTCCATTGACAATACCCCAGTATCGTTTTTCACACAAAGCTCCCATCATCATGGTTTCCCAATAGATGAAACCAGATCTATTGAAGGTGGGCACCCTAGAGGGTGGGCCCATAACCAGAAACTTTGTGTCCTCCATTGGACTACAAAGTACAGAAAGCCTCTAGATAGTTATTAACTAACTCACTTTCAATGGCGACCACTGCTACCCAGGCAGACAAGCAGACAATCTGACTGCACCCTTGTGTAGCTTGGACTCCTCTGAGTTCGTAGGAAAAAGAATCTCTGAAAACTCCCAACCAGGCGATAAGTTATAAGCCGGAAAAATGCCAATTTTATATAACCTCTCAAAGAGAGAGAAGACCATCTACCAGATTTTTCTAAGTCCTGAACAGCTCTCTCTCACAGCTGAGGCATAAAGAGGACTAAAGCTTTCTAAAAACAACACTCCCCTAAAGCTTTAGACTCTGCTAGTCACTCAGTCCACATGCCTCTCTACAGAACTTCAATCCACACTTCACGTGCCAATCGAACACTTTGTACGATAAGGCCATTAAGCGAACGCGTGTCCATTTTTCACTCGTCCTTACGTTCCTCGGAATTCCCGCGACCGAATGTTATCTCTCCACCTAGCGCTAGATCATGCCACGTCACTTAATGCCAAAGTGACCATTTCGGGATTTCGGCGATGATGTGCGCTGTTAGATTGGACTCGAAATGCAATCTCGGCGGTTATAAATACTTGCGCGATATTTGTTTCGCTGTCGAAACAAAATGCGCGGTAATCGTTTCAAAGTAGTATCGTACTTCGTACGTTATAAAACTGTATCTATGTATGCCTATAGAGTTTCAGTTAAATGAATTTGTTCCCTCCTAAATAAATATATATCTATCACATACTGTAGCATTTAGCATTGGTCCTAGTCTTATAGGATAAATTTGACCGCTATCCGCCAACTTGATAGACGACAAGTACCGGGATCAAATCCCGGGTCCGCAGGTATGTTTTTAGTAACCTACTAAAAATAACTGCCTGTTGAATTAAGGCAGCCATGGATCAACCACCCTCTCTATCCTTCAGTGACTACAACAAGTATGGGGCTTAGAGAGAGGAGGTGGAGGTAGGTTGTCCGTCCTTTTCTTTTCCTTTTATACTAACATATTTAAACCTAGAAAATACTCTAGAAATCTATTAATTTCAACACTTCTATTACTGTAACACTATTTGAGGTAAGTATTTCAGGTTTTCATTTTCCAAAATATACTAAGTTCTTAATTCCTCCTCACAACTCTATCTACTGAGTAAAGATTTCTAATTTCAACAAATGCAACTTCAAGCGCCACGTGGCACGACATCATTGGCTTGCAGCATCTTGAGAGAATATGAGAACTAATCTGGATATGGCAAGCGTCAACATTTCAACCATACCGTACGATGGTCGTACAAAAAGTACTTCGGCACCTGTACCTTTTTGTACGAAATAGTCTAGTGATTGGTGCTGTACTCTAATATTAGAGGGTTTAGAGAGGGATGTTGGACTTAAAAAAATTGGTAGGTAGCCCCCTCTCTCTTTGAGAGCATCTGTACAAAATGTCAACTTTGACACTTCATAACTTACAGCTCAGGGGAGCAAATTTAGAGATTCTTTTTGCTATCGACTTATGGGAGTCTTCTCTACACAAGGGTAACATTGGTCAGTTTTTGTCTTCCAAGGTGATAGTTATTCTTGCTGAAACAAAAAGGGGTTAGGGTTATCTTACGGGCTTTGTGTGAGCTACCCATTCTGAGGACCTATCGAGGTCTCAAAAGTAGGTTATGGGCCCACCCTCTAAGGTGTCCATCTTTAATGGAACTAGCTTCATATACTAAAAAGTATGATGACAGGAGCTCTATGTGAGAAAAGGTTTTGGGGAATAGTGAGTGGACGAATGAGGTGTCCATCAAGTCTTCGCATCACTCTAGGGTTTGGAGGAAGTAGATGAAGTAGAGATGCAGATCCAACTCCAACGGAGGAGACAAAGGAAAGGGAGGTGGTGGACAAAGGAAAGGAGATGGAGACGATCACACCGATACCAACCGGTTCGGCATTCATATCACATATTCTGAGGAACGAGGAGAATGATACTGATGTATAAGACTACAATAATATGGCCGCAAAACACTTCATCCTCCGCCATCTTACTCAAGGGCTTACATCTCCTCATTTGCAAGCAGAGAGGGTATTTCATCTTTGGGTGGCTCTCATATAGATGCTGGAGTGGTACGATTTAGCAACAAGAGTTAGATGATCAAAAATCGACGCATATGTATACAAAAGGGGAAAATGTTGGATTTTTGTAATGATATGGAAACACTTTTGATAGAGCTAGAGAGTGTTGGACATGTTGAAACTGAAAAGATGAAGTTTAACAGCTTGCTCATGAAGTTACCAGATGAGTTCGAGAACATAGTCAACCGTGTGCGGGACTTGCCGGACTCAAGGTGGAAATGGAATTCACTGGTAGGGATGATTCTCGTTCGAGAGAACACGATTGAGATCCGAAGGTGAGGAAAGAGTGGGCAAGCCTTCGCAGCTGGGAGTGATTAGAGGAACAAGGATTCTAAGAAACCGGTCGGAATTTATGGAGGCGGAGGGCAGAAAAATCTGACAGACAAGTTCGGACCGAGGGCTCCCAAGGGTTTGTGTCATTTTTGTAAGAAACCAGGGCACTATCTGGTAGAGTGCACTAAGCTAACCGAACTTCGGTTAAAGGAGGGGCAGATTAGTGGACCTCCAATAGGAAAGAAAAAGGCTCTTGTGAATCAGGTATACGAGGAGGAATCCGAAGACGAGGACGATGAGCTCTTTTTGGATGAGGAGTTGGAGGCGAAGACCGAGGTCTAAATTCCTCGCAAACATAAATGTGCTTTTGTAGGTTTGAAAGGTGATGGAGGTTAGATTGTGGATTTGGGTGCCTCCATGAACATGTGTATGGATAAACACCTGTCCACTAAGATGAAAAATATTCCCACCGTAGAGATAGAGTATGGGGATGAGAGGGTATCACTACTATGGTAGGATCCGTAGATCTGAAAGTCTTAGTGGAGGGAAAGACATCCATAGTAACATTCTCTGATGTGTTGTTTATTCTTGAGTTAAACAAAAACCTCATCTCAACGTCTGTATTAGATGATAAGGGATTTGAGACTAGCACTAGAAAGGGAGTCTTTACTGCTAGCTTTGAGGAGGAAGTTTATTTCACTGCTGAAAAATGTAGCCAAGGGATGTTTAGGCTGATTTTAAGCAACGAAAAGAAGAAACTTTACTACGTTGGTGTTTGTGATAATATGTTGTGGCTTAAGAAGTTTTGACATGTGCATTTAAATAAGTTAAAAGAAATGAAAAAGATGAGAATAATGGAAGGAATTCACTTTGGGGAAAATGAAAACCTAAGTGACTGTAGTGGTTGTGTTCAAGGTAAGGCACACAAGTTACCCTTCCTAAAGAAAGCCACTTATATGGGAGAAAAAGTGTTAGACTTGGTACACATTGATATTTGGGGACCGGCCAAAGTTCCCTCACCCGATGGTTAGAGGTTTATGACGACAATCACAGACAATTGGTCTCGATACTCTAGAGTGTATTTTTTGAGAAATAAATCAGAGGCCCCACAAATTTTGAAGGAATATAAGGCATGGAGTGAGAAACTCCAAGAAACCCCTATTAAGAGAGTAAAGAGTGATAATTGGGGAGAGTATACCCTCAATCAGTTTGAGGATTTTGTGAGAGAAAATGGAGTGCAACACCAAAAGACAGTTCCTAAAAATCATGAGATGAATGGTGTAGCCAAGAGGTTAAATAGAACACTAAGTGATAGTGCCAGGAGTATGATGTCAGATAAGAAGATAGAAAAGAGATTTTGGGCCAAAAGTTATGAACTGTGCAAATTATCTCAAGAATAGAGTTCTTACTTTAGCACTAAAAGGCCAAACACCTTATGAGAGATGGACCGGCCAAAAACCAGATGTTTCACACTTAAAGGTTTTCAGTAGTGAAGTGTTCAGCCAAAACACAGATCCGTCAAATTGGAAGTTAGATCCAAAAGGAAAACCAGGATATGTGTTAGGATATGATGAAGATGTAAAGGGATATACAGTGTATCATCTCAAGAGAGAAGGTATAAACTTAGTGAAGCATCTAGTGGTCATGGATGAAGGGAAATCTATAGATCCTTTTAAGCATACAAAGACATTCAAAATCAGATTTGAGTCAAAAAATTGTGATGACTTTGAGTTTTCCGACCTATCTAGGTTTCCGAGAAGAAGATGATCTTACAGGTAGAGATCAGATTGAAGAGGACTCAACCGTGGAGCCCCTAGTAATAATTCCAACCGAAGCGGTTGACATGGTGGAAATAGACACAGAATCGAGGGATAGCGGAGAAGTCGAACCTGTTCGAAAGAATCCACGAGAGCCATCCATTCCGGCATCAAAGTTTGAGGGTGGAAGGAGAAGCAGCAAAAGAATGCAAGAGAAACAAGTTAGCAACAAGGTAACCAAACTGTCTCATCTCGATGAACCCCAAACTTATAGTGAGGCGTACAAATGTCGTAAGAGGAAACTAGTAGAACACAACCATTAATGAGGAGATGGCTTCAATTATGGCAGCCGATACGTGGGAATTGGTGGACTATCCCCCTGACAAGAAGCCAAACGGGTGTAAGTGGGTATTGAAATTGAAACTACACCCGAATAACACCATTGAGCGCTAAAAGGCTCCGTTAGTGGCGAAAGGATTTACCTAGAACGAAGGAATTGACTACGAGGAGACATTTGCCCCAGTCGTCAGGTTCCCCTCCGTCTGAAAACTTCTCAGTTTGGCAACAGCAAAAGACATGGAATTACATCAAATGGACATCAAGACAACCTTTCTACAGGGAGAGTTGGAAGAGGCGATCTTTATGCGACAGCCCAATGATTTGAGGAGCAAGTGGAGGAAAGCAAGGTTTGTCAATTGATCAAATCTTTGTATTGGCTGAAACATGCGCCCTGCCAATGGAATAAAAAGCTCGATGAGTTTATTACAGGTTTGGGAATCTTTTGGATCAGCTAAGATCACTCAATTTATTTGTTTGAAGATGAGGAAGGAATTATATTTATTGCAATTTATGTTGATGATTTGCTTGTCTTAAGAAATTATATGGATAAAATAATTTAGTTCAAAACGCATCTAAACGGTGGATTTGAGATGAAAGATATGAGTGAAGCAAGGTATATTCTAGGAATTCAGATAGAGAGAGACAAAGATAAGAAAATAATCAGATTAACTCAAGAAGAGGCTATTAAAAACATGTTAGAAATATTCCAAATGGACAAGGCTAATAGTTGTACCAATCCAATGGAACTAAAGAAGGGAAGTGAGGGGAGTGTGGAAGAGGGAGTTATAATGATGAGTTAGGCCCTGAATGCATTTCTGTGTCCTCCATAGGAATACAGAATTCAAGAAGCCTTTAGATAGTTATTAACTAACCCACTTCCAATGGCAACCACTACTACCCAAGCACATAAGAAAACAATTTGACTGCACCTTTGTGCAGCCTAGACACCCCGGAGTCCGTAGGAAAAAGAATCTCTGAAAACACCCAACTAAGCGATAAGTTATGAGCCGGCAAAAATGCCAATTTTATACAAAGCTCTCTTAGAGAGAGGTGACTGTCTACCAAATTTCCTAAGTCCTAAACCACTCTCACAGTCCCTATCTATTGAAGTACGAACCAATCATATGGTTGTAAAGTATAGAAAGGTACTACGGTCGATCTCCTTTGCGTACGGCATGTGTTTGACAAGGCCACTGAATGGACGCGTGTCAATTTACAACTCGTCCGTACATTCATTATAATTCCCGCAACCGAATGTCATCCTTCCACATGGCCCCAAGTCATGCCAAGTCCATAAAAGCCAAAGTGACAATTCCGCGATCTCGGCGATGATATGTGGCATCCGATTTAATCCGACATTAAATGTCGACAGTCAAAATAAATGTCCGATTCATTTGTTTCGTGCGAAATGACGTCCACAGAAAATTTTAACAAGTTCTATGTTCCTTCGTTCAAATTCCAGTTAATTGATTTCAGTACCATACAAAAGTTTAAATACACATCGAACCCTATATCTCCTAATGGACTTCTAGGACAGACTGGTTAGAGTTAACGGCTACGCCGCGCTCTGCCGGTCGGAGGTTCGAGTCCTGCCGGATTCAACCTTTTGTTGAGAGTGACTTAAGTCACTCTTTAGTCCTGCCGCCTGAGCAAGGACAGCCATGGCTCAACCACCCTCTCTATCCCTCAATGACTACATCAAGTATGGTGGGTAGAGAGAGGAGGTGGAGGCAGGTTGTCCGTTTTTTTCTTTTCCTTTTTGTACTCAACTATTTTGACCTAGAAAATACCATATAAATCTAATAATTTCAACACTCCCCTTATTTTCTAGTCTAACTTTAACTTCAGTTTTAATCCACACTTTTCTTTGCAATATTTTAACTTCGGAGATGGCACCGGTTTTGTCATCATATCAGCTACCATTTCCTCATCAGATCTATATACAAGATTCACAATCTTATTCTCAACTTTTTCTTTGACAAAACTCAATGTTATGTCCATATATTTAGCCTCAAAATGATGTTTTGGATTAGCTGCAATTGCAATAGCAGCTTGATTATCACAAAACACTTCATGCACTCCCTTCTTCATATACCCCAATTCTTGCAATAAGGAGTTGACCCACATCAACTCTTTCACAGCAGAAGAAGAGGCCATGTACTCAGCCTCCATAGTAGACTGAGCAACCACCTTTTGTTGCTTAATGCTCCAACAGCAAGCACCTTCCTCGACATACAACACATACCCAGAAATGCATCTTCTCATAGGTGCGTCCCCATAACTAGCATCACTCCAAGTAGTGATGTCAATGTGCTCCCCTCCCAAATACAACCATAACTCTCTGGTTCCCACCAGATATCTCATGACTATCTTGGCTGCCTCCCAGTCTCTCTTCCTATGATCATTAAGACTCATACTGAGTACTCCAACTGCTGCCGCTTTCTCCGGTCTGGTACAGTTCATAAAATATATTAAACTTCCTACGACCTGTCTATAAAGAATAGACTTTATAAACTTTCTCTCCTATGGACTCATCTAATCATCTAAGATCATCACTCCTCCTTCTACACTCCCATCACTTACTTTTTTCAAGTCTATGGGAGTGGTACAACTGTTACCATTTTCCATCTGGAATTTCTCAAGCATTTTACCTATCGCTTCTTTCTGAGTAAGTCTGATAATCTTCTTCGCCCTATCTCTCTCAATTTAAATCCCCAAAATATATCTTGCCTCCCCTAAATCCTTCGTATCAAATCTACTTCTAAGATCTTTCTTTAACTTATTGATTTTTTCCAAAGATTTACTCAACACAAGCAGATCATCCATATAAATTGCAATAAAAATGACACCATTCTCATCTTCAAACATATTGATAAAATGGTCACTGCAAATCATGATATATGCCAAACCGGTGAGAAACTCATCTAGTTTCTTATTCCACGGTCGGGGAGCTTGCTTCAGTCTATACAAGGACATTATGAGCCTACAGACTTTGCTCTCTTCTCCTTCCTCCACGAATCCCTCGGGTCCCTCATGAATTTTTTTTCCTCTAACTCACCATTAAGAAAACAGGTCTTAATGTCCATCTGGTGTATTTCCATGTCTTCCGCTGCTGCCAGATTGAGGAGAATCCTTACTGATGGGAACCGAACAAGTGGAGCAAAGGTCTCCTCATAGTGAATCCCCTCTTTTTGGGGGAACCCATTCGCTACCAATCGAGCCTTATATCTCTCAATGGTATTATCTAGGTTCAGTTTTAGTTTAAATACCCATTTACATCCAATAGGTTTTCTGTCTGGAGGGCAATCCGCTAGTTCCCAAGTATTTGCTTCCATGATGGAGGCCATCTTCTCATTTATGGCTCTAATCCATCTTTCTTTCTTTGGACTATTCACTGCCTCGAGTAAGACTGAGGCTCATCTGGGTGAGATAGCTTAGTTACCTTATGAGGGGCATGTTTTTCCTGTATCCTTTTGTTTCTCTTTCTCCCTCCCTCAAACTCCGAAGCTCGATGGATGGAAGTCTTGGATTTCTCCACACTGTCTCATCGGCACCCCTATCCATGGAAGCCGGTTCTGGTCCCACTTCTTCTATCTCCTCGAAGTCCATAGGAGTATGTGAGATTTCTGGTGAGTCTCTTGTATCTTGAATCTCTCTTGAGTCTGCAACCATGGTTTCACTCATGTCCCTTTCGAGAACGGTCGAGTTCTCCTCATTTCTTTGTATATTTGAAGGGGTCAAATGACTTCCCTTCATCCATGAAAACTAGGTGTTTGACCAGAATGATATCTTTATATGCTAAGTCATACACTCTATATCCCTTAACATCCTCATCATATCCCGCAAAGTATCTTGGTTTTCCCTTAACATCTAGTTTCCAGTTTTCTTATCCATGTCAAGACTGTAAACTTGGCTACCGAACACTTTAAGGTGTGAGATATATGGTTTCCTTCCAACCCATCTCTCATAAGGTGTCACTCCTTTTACAGCTAAGGTAAGGACTCTATTCTTAATGTAGTTGGAACAGTTCATTGCCTCTGACCAAAATCTCTTTCCTATTTTCTTGTCAGCCAACATACTACATGCACTATCTCCTAGTGTTCGATTCAACCTCTCAGCTACCCCATTTTGTTTCGGGTTATATGGTACAGTTTTCTGGTGCTGCACTCCCTCATCTCTCAGATACTCCTCAAACTGGTTAGAGGTATATTCCCCCCTATTATCACTCCTTATTCTCTTAATGGGGGTTTCATGCAACTTCTCACTCCATGCATTATTTTCTTTAAAGTAAGTTGATGTTTCAAACTTTGTTTTTAGGAAATACACTCTAGAGTATCTAGACCAATCATCGGTTATTGTCAACATAAACCTCTTTCCTCCAACTGAAGGTACTTTTGCAGATCCCCAAATATCTGTGTGGACCAAATCTAGTACTTTCTCACCTCTATATGTGGTGGCTTTAGGAAAGGGAAGTCTATGAGCCTTACCTTGAGCACAGCCACTACAATCATCTATCATTTCATTATCCCCAAATTGAATGCCTTCTACTACCCCAAGTATTTTCATTTCCCTCAACCTATGAAAATACACTTGCCCCAAGTGCTTATGCCAAATCATCAACTTAGGAACACCAACATAGTGAGCATTTTTCTTTTTATTACTCAAGTCAAGCCTAAACATTCCTTGGCTACCCTTATCTGCCGCGAAGTAAACTTCATCCCCATACTTAGCTATAAAGACTCCCTTTCTAGTAAAGGTATCAAACTCCTTGTCATCTAACACAGACGTAGAGACAAGATTTTTACGCAGCTGAGGAATGTAGAGTACATCTCAGAATGTAAGTATAGAAGTCTTACCCTCCACTAAGACTTTCAGATCTACTGACCCCACTAGATCTGTAGTAACCACTCTCCCATCCCCATACTCTATTTCTACAGTATGGATCTTTCTTAGCTTAGTGAAGAGTTCCTTATCACGACACATATGCATGGATTCACCTGAGTCAATGATCCATCGTTCTTGTGGGGCTTCCCGAATTGCTCCAAGGGCACATTTCTGTCTTCGAGGGATCTCCTTCTCCTCCAGACTCTCGTCAAGAAGAAGCTCCCCATCCTCCTCTGTGGACTCGTCCTCGGTTTCTCTTGTCACTTTTTTGACCACAAGTGCCTTTTTCTTCCCTCTAGAAGATCTCCCTCCACGGTTCTCTTGGAGTCTCAGCTCCAAGAGCTTGACACAATCTGCTTGAAAGTGTCCTGGCTTTTGCAAAAACGACAAAGACCCTTTAGGGGCCTTGGTCGTCTAGGATGATCTCTTTCCCTTTTGTATGGCTCGTTCGGGTCCTTCCCCTATCGATCCCCTCCTGCTGCTAGAGCTTGAATGCTCTTTCCTCCTCTCCTAATCTCCATTGTGTTTTCTTGCACAAGTATCACCCGGACCACTGTGTTCCATTTTCATGAACTATCACGCATTTCCTGTACTCGGTACACTATGTTCTTGTACTCATCTGGTAGCTTCGTGATAAGAGTGTTGACTTTCATTTTCATTGTAATTTTCCACCCGACACTTTCCATCTCCATATACAATCAAGAAATATCATTTCAGTTATCTAACATCTTTCCTCCTTTGTAAGCGTAACTCACTAGCTTTTGCTCAGCCAACTGGAGCTCTTAAATAGTTCCAGCTCCATAGATCTCCACCAAACTCACCCACAACTCCTTGGCCTTGTAAATGTGAAGGTGAGGGGTGGCCAAAGCTTGAGTGAGGTGCCTCAGAATTAAGTTCTTGGCAGCCATGTTTACATCCTCCCACATTTGAGTATCGTTCTCAGCGGTCTTCACGGTCGCTGCTTCCGGTACTGTGGCAATAGAAGTGAGAGGTGTCACCTTCCCTTTCCCGATTTCGGACACACTGCTGTCCCCATCATATGCCTCCTCCGCTAGGCCGGCGTTGTTGCAGGAAACCTTACTCCTCCGAATCCTGGTGGAGTTCCCGAAGGTGGACGTTTCACTTGTCCACTGACGATACCCCAGTATCGTTTTTTTCACAAAGCTCCTATCATTATGGCTTCCCAATAGATGAACTCAGATCCATTGAAGGTGGGCACCCTAGAGGGTGGGTCCATAAGGTGCAATTTTGTGTCCTCCATTGGACTACAGAATTCATGAAGCCTCTAAATAGTTATTAACTAACCCACTTCCAATATCAACCAGTGTTACCCAACCGAACAAGAAAAACAATTTGACTGCTCTCTTATCCAGCTTGGACTCCCTTGAGTCCATAGGAAAAAGAATCTCTGAAAACGCCCAACCAGGAGATATGTTATGAGTCGGCAAAAATGCCAATTTTATACAAAGCTCTCTTTAGAGAGAGGTGACTGTCTATCAAATTTCCTAAGTCCTAAACCCCTCTCACAGCCCCTATCTACTGAAGTACGAACCAATCATATGACTGTAAAGTATAGAAAGGTACTACGGCCGATATCTAATCCGTACGACCTATGTACGACAATGCCACTAAGTGGACGAGTGTCACTTTACAACTCTTCCGTACATTCTTTGGAATTCCCGCGATCGAATGTCATCCTTCCACGTGGCTCCAAGTCATGCCACGTCCATAAAAGCTAAAGTGACAATTTCGCAATCTCGGCGATGATATGTGTCGTCGGATTAAATCCGACATTAAATGTCGACCGTCGAAATAAATATCCGATTCATTTGTTTCGTGCGAAATGACGTCCGCACTAAATTTTAACAAGTTATATGTTCCTTCGTTCAAATTCCACTTAATTGATTTCAGTACCATACAAAAATTAAAATACATATCGAACCCTATATCTCCTAACAGACTTCTACGACAAACTGGTTAGAGCTAACGGCTACGCCGCGCTCTGCCGATCGGAAGTTTGAGTCCTGCCGGACTCAACCTTTTGTTGAGAGTGACTTAAGTCACTCTTTGCTCCTGCCTGTTGAGAAAGAACAGCCATGGCTTAACCACCCTCTCTATCCCTCAGTGACTACAACAAGTATGGTGGGTAGAGAGAGGAGGTGGAGGCAAGCTATCCGCCTTTTTTTTTTTTTTTTTGTAGTGAACTATTTTGACCTAGAAAATACCACGTAAATCTAATAATTTCAACACCGAAGAGAAAAGATTCATGCAGACAATTCCTTATAGCCAAGTAGTGGGCAGCTTTATATATTTTATGAACTTTATGCTACCAGACATAGCTGAACCTGTAGAAGTACTAAGTAGGAGTCAAAATGCTCCAACTAAGAAAGATTGGGAGGCAGCTAAGAGGGTCCTTAGATATCTCATAGGGACTTGAGATTTATGGTTCCATTTGGGTGGGAAAAATACTGACATCACCACTTAGAGTGATGCCAACTATGGGGATGATCCCTATGAGGAGATGCACGTATGGTATGTATTGTATGTGGGTGATGGGGCTTGGTGCTAGAGCAACAAGGAGTAAAAGGTCATTGCTCAGTCCACAATGGAGGTTGAGTACATGGCCTCTAGCTCTGCTGTAAAAGAATTAATTTGGGTCAAGTCTTTGCTTTGTGAGCTTGGTCATCATAAGAGTGGGGTCCAAAGAGTGTTTTGGGATAATCAGGCAATCATTGCCATTTCTGCCAATCTTAAGCACAACTTTAAAGCCAAACATATGGACATTAGACTTATTGGTTTTTGAAAGCTTAAGTCTCAGCAAATTTATAGAACGGCGGGAAAATAGATCTATAGGGACACGCATCGTCACCTAAAGCACAATGAAAGTTTTAATGGTACCGACACCAGTATTCTAACAGCGCAGCTGCGACGCAAATGGAACCAGCGCAGCTTCGGTTATTTTTAATATGGTTCGTACGGACCAACGCAGTTGCTACGCAACAAGACAAACGCAGCGGCGGCTATTTTTGGTATGGGACAACGCAGCTGGGCCGAAGCTGCGGATATTCGAATATGATCTGGAATTAGACTGCGCTGCTACGGTCGAACAGAATCAAGTCAACGGACGAGATTCACAGATGACTTACAAACAGATGTCTTTACAACAATTGAGTGCACATATCCGGACAAACGTGACTAGCCAACGGCGAGTATTTGTACAATCACTTAGTACAAATTCTCAGTAATGTGATTGTACAGTGGTAAATTAGTTTTAGCGTGATTAGAAGTAATTAGATCTCAGTGGTAGTTTTGTGTTTTGGACATCTGTATCGGCGGTGCAGCATTATGTAATAGGACAACTATAAGTAGATACTCACTAAGAGTATAAAAGTGAGGACTTAGAATGTTTTTGTATCCAGACTTCCAAGTAGTAAACTGCACACAGTTTTTGGGAAACTTCTGAGTATTATATCTTGAGTGTTGTCGGGTCAATTGAGCTGAAACTTTGGGAGTTGTCAGTGTTTGTGCTACTCTATATTCTGATAGAGTTTCGTGAGGTTTGGATGCTTTTATAAGATTTAGTGAGCACTTGAAAACTGTTGTTTGATATAATTCTTGATAACTTATAAGAGTGTATCATGTCTACTTCTACTACTACTGCTGCTCCTCCACCTGCACCGGTGGTCGTAGAACAAAAAGACTTAGCTTTGTTACGGATAATGCAGAAGACAAGATATTCAACCTACAGTATAGACCAAATAGTGAAATGATAGCAGATATGATGACCAAACCTGTACCTTCCCTTAAGCTAATTTTTTGTAAAGAGAAGTGTGGTCTAAAATTAAAGAGTGACTAAAAAATAAGGGGAGTGTAGAAATTAATGGTTTTTTTAGTATTTTCTAGGTCTAAAATGAAACGCAGAAAAGAAGCTAAGGCAGTCTACCTCTAACTCCTCTCTTCAACTCCCACACTTGTTGCAGTCATTGAAGGTTAAAGAGGGAGCTGAAGCCATGGTTGCCTATGCTATCTAGAGATAGAGAGACAGGCGATGGATTTTGGTAAGTTCACCAAATATATTTGACGGACCCAGGATTTGATCGTAGAGCCTACCGTCCGTCAATTTTACCATAGCCGGTAGCTTTATCTTATAGTCTACGATTGGTGCAGAGATATATACGGTTTAGAGATATTTAAAGATATATGATTACAAAAATTCATTTAACGGCGTTATCAATTATGTAACATAGACAGATATATAAAAAATACATACTGCGTACGGTACTTCGCGAAATGAATACCGGGCATTATGTTTCAACAGCGAAACAAATACCGCGCATTGATTTTCAACGTCTAAAATCAAATGTCGGTTTTGATCAAACGGCCACTATAGGTGTCGAGATAGCGCACTATGCACTTTGGCGTTATTCGGTCAATGCCACACAATTTTGTGTCCCCCATTGGATCACAAAATTCAGGAAGCCTCTAGATAGCTTTTGGCTAGCCCTCTCTCAATTAGGATCACTGCTACCCAAGCAGGCAACTAGATAATCTAACTGCACCCTTGTGCAGTCTGGACTCCTCTGAGTCCACAACAAAAATAATCTCTGAAAATGCCCAACCAGGCGATTAGTTGTCAAGTGGCAAAGATGCCAATATTTATACAAGTGACTACAACAAGTATGGGGGTCAAAGAGAGAAGGTGGAGGCAAGCTGACTCTGCTTTTCTTTTCTTTCTTAGTTTAATTAAGACCTAGAAAATACCTCCCCTAAATCTAGTGATTTCAACACTCCCCTTATTTTCTAGTCTAATTTAAATTTCTCTTTTAATCCATATTTTTCTCTACAAAACTTTAGCTTGGGAGACGGTACAGGCTTTGTCATCATATCAGCCACCATTTCCCCATCACTTCTATATACCAAATTCACAATTTTATTTTCTACTTTTTCCCTCACAAAGCTCAATCTTATATCCATATGTTTAGCTTTGAAATGGTGTTTTGGATTGGCTGCAATTGCAATTGCAGCTTGATTTTCACAAAGCACTTCATGTACTCCCTTTTTCATGTACCCCAATTCTTGCAACAAGGACTTCACCCACATCAGCTCTTTCACAGGTGAACAAGAGGCCATGTACTCAGCCTCAATAGTGGACTAAGCAACCACCTTATGTTGTTTGCTACTCCAACAGGAAGCACCTTCCCCCACATATAACACACATCCAGTGCATCTTCTCATAGGTGCATCCCCATAACTGGCATCACTCCAAGTAGTTATGTCTGTGTGCTCCCCTCCCAAATGCAACCACAAATCCCTAGTTCCCACCAAGTATATCATAACTCTCTTGGCTGCCTCCCAATCTCTCTTCCTAGGATCATTAAGACTCTTACTGAGGACTCCAAATGCTACTACTATATCTCGTATGGTACAATTTATAAAGTAGATTAAACTTCCTACAACCTATTTCTAAGGAATAGACTTTATAAACTGCCTTTCTTCTGGACTTTTCTGATCATCTAAGATTATCACTCCTCCTTCTACACTCTCATCACTTACTTTCTTCAAGTCCATGGGAGTGGTACAACTGTTTGTCTTTTCCATATGGAATTTCTCAAGCATATTTCCTAAAGCTTCTTTTTGAGTATGTCTGATAATCCGCTTCTTCCTATCTCTTTCCATTTGAATTCCCAATATGTATTTTGCCTCCCCTATATCCTTCATGTCAAATCTGCTTCTAAAATCTTTCTTTAGCTTATTGATCTTTTCCATAGACTTACTTAACACCAGCAAATCATCCACATAAATTGCAATGAAAATAACACCATTCACATCTTGAAACATGTAAATAGATTGGTCAGAACTATCCGAGATATCCGAGATTTGTGAGAAACCCATCTAGTTTCTTATTCGATTGCGTGTGAGCCTGCTTCACTCCATATAAGGACTTTATGAGTCTACAGACTTTACTCTTCTCTCCCTCCTCTACAAATCCCTCGGGATGCCGCATGAAGATTTCTTCCTCTAGTTCATTGTTGAGGAAGGCGGTTTTAATATTCATCTAGTGTATTTCAATGTCTCCTGCTGCCGCTAGACTAAAGAGAATCCTTACAAATGGGAATCGAACCAGCGAAGCAAAGGTCTCCTCATAATCTATTCCCTCTTTTTGAGTGAACCCCTTTGCTACTAACCGAGCCTTATATCTATCAATGGTATTATCTGGGTTCCGTTTTAGTTTAAACACCCATTTGCACCCAATGGGATTTCTATGTGGAGGACAGTCCACCAGCTCCTATGTATTGACTACCATGATTGAAGCCATCTCATCATTTGTGGCTCTGACCCATCTATCTTTCTTCGGACTGACCATTGCCTCTGAGTATGATTGAGGCTCATCTAGGTGAGATAGCTTTGTTACCTTGTGAGCAGCCTGTTTTTCTTGTAGCCTTTTGCTGCTCCTTCGTCCTCCCTCAAAGTCAGAGGCTGGAATGGAGGGAAGTCTTGGATTCTTCTGTACTGTCTCATCAGCTCCCCAATCCAGGGAAACCGGTTCCGTCCCATCTTCCTCTTTCTCCTTAGAGTGTATAGGAATATGAGGAGATGCCGGTATATTTCCCCCATATTAGATCCCCCTTGAATCAGCAATCATCTTTTCACTTGTGTCTCTTCTGGGAAGATCTCAATCCTCCTCACTCTCGGACTCAAAACCAATTCTTATTTTCTTAGTGTATTTGAAGGGATATAATGACTTTCTTTCATCCATGACAACTAGATGCTTTACCAGAATAATATCTTGTTTTGCTAAGTCATTGACTCTATATCCTTTGACATCCTCATCATATCCCACAAAATATCGCAGTTTTCCTTTTGCATCTAGTTTCTAGTTTTTCTTATCTCTGTCAAGACTGTAAACATGACTAGCGAATACTTTCAAGTGAGAAATATTCGGTTTTTTTCCAACCCATCTCTAATAAGATGTCATTCATTTTATGGTTGTAGTGATGACTCTATTCTTACTGTAGTTAGCACAATTTATGGCATTTGCCCAAAATCTTCTTCTTATTTTCTTGTCAGCCAACATACTACATACAATATCTCCCAAAGTCCGGTTTAACCTCTCACCTACCCTATTTTGTTTTGGATTATTCGGTACAATTTTCTAATGCTGAACTCCCTCATCTTTCAAGTATTCCTCAAACTGGTTAGAGGTGTACTCTCCCCCATTATCACTCCTTATTCGATTAATAGGGGTTCTGTGCAACTTCTCACTCTAGGCTTTGTATTCTTTGAAGTACTTTGGTGTTTCAGACTTTGTCTTTAGGAAATAGACTATAGAATATCTAGACCAGTCATCCGTAATTGTCAGTATATACCTTTTCCCCCCAACCGAATGTACTCTTGCTGGTCCCCAGATATCTGTGTGGACCAGATCTAGTACTTTCTCACCTCTATATGTGACAGTTTTGGGAAATGGCAGTCTGTGAGCCTTATCTTGGTCAGAGCCACTACAATCATCCATCATTTTATTATCCCCAAATTGAATGCCTTCTACTACCCCAAGCTTCTTCATTTCCCTCAACCTATCAAAATGCACATGCCCCAACCGCTTATACCAGATCATCAAGCTCGGGACACCACTATAGTAAGCACTTTTCTTTTCATTACTCAGGTTAAGCCTAAATATTCCTTGGCTACCCTTATCTGCTATGAAGTAGACTTCATCTCCATACTTAGCTGTAAAGACTCCCTTTCTAGTGAAGGTATCAAAATCCTTGTCATCAAATAGAGATGTAGACACAAGAGTTTTACTCAACTGGGCAATGTAGAGCACATCTGAAAAGGTGAGTATAGAAGTCTTACCCTCGACTAAGACTTTCAGATCTACCGAGCCCACTAGATCTGTGATAACTACTCTCCCATCCGTATACTCTAATTCTACAATAGGGATCTTTCTTAGTTTAGTGAAGAGGTGCTTGTAGCGACACATATGCATGGATGCACCTGAATCGATGATCCATCTTTTTTGTGGAGCTTCCCAAATGGCTCCAAGAGCACACTTCTATTTCTGAGGGATCTCCTTCTCCTCAAGATTCTCGTCAAAAAGAAACTTGTTATCCTCCTTCTCAGAGGACTCGTCCTCCTCGGTCTCTACTTCTACTCGTGTGATCACAATTGCCTTCTTCTTCCCTCCGGAAGAACCCCCTCCACGGTTTTCTTGAAGCCTCGGCTCCGATATCTTGGTGCAATCACCTATGAAGTGTCCAAGCCTTTTGCAGAAATGACAAAAACCCTTCTAGGTTCTCTAGATTGATCTTTTTCCCCTTTGAAGTCGTTGTACGGCTTCTTCGGATCCTTCCTCCACCGGTCCGTTCCAGCAGGTAGAGCTTGAACGCTCTTACCTCCTCTACAGATCTCAATATTGTTCTCCTGCACGAGTACCATTCGGACCACGGTGTTCCACTTCTTAGTACTGTCATTCATTTCTTGCACTCGGTACACTATGTTTTCATACTCGTTAGGCAGCTTTATGATGAGAGTGTTAACTTTCATCTTCATTGTGGTTGTCTATCCGCCACTCTCCATCTCCATATACAGGCAAGAGAGATCAATATAGTAATCTAACATCTTCCCTCCTTTGTTAGTATAACTCCCCAACCTTTGCTCAGCCAGCTGGAGCTTTGAATGGTACCAGCTCTATAGATCTCCACTAAAGTCATCCCCAACTCCTCCGCCTTGAAGATGTGAAGATGAGAGGTCGCCAACACTTGAGTGAGGTGCCTCAGAATGAAATGTCTGGCATTCATGTTGGTGTTTTCCCACAGTTAAATATCACTTTCCTCGGTCTTCACGACCACCGCTCCGGGTGCCGTGGCAATAGGAGTAAGAAGTGTCTCCTTTCCTTTCCCTTTTTCGAACACACTGCTGTCCCCATCGTCTGTCTCCTCCGTTGGAACAGATGCTGCTACAAAAAACATCACTCCACCAAACCCTAGTGGAGTCCCATGAGATTGAGGTTTCACTTGTCTACTGACAATATCCCTGTATCGTTTTTCCCACAATGCCCCTGTCATCATGGCTTCCTAGTAAATGAACCCAGATCTGTTGAAGATGGGCACCCTAGAGGGTGGGCCCATAACCTGCACTTTTGTTTCCCCCATTGGATCACGGAATTCAAGAAGCCTCTAGATAGCTTTTGGCTAGCCCTTTCTCAATTAGGATCAGTGCTACCCAAGCAGGCAACTAGACAATCTAAGTGCACCCTTGTGCAGTCTCGACTCCCCTAAGTCTTGAGCAAAAATAATCTTTGAAAATGCCCAACTAGGCGATTAGTTATCAAGTGGCAAAGATGCCAATGTTTATACAAGCTTATTGGGAGAGAGGTGGCTACCTCCTCAATCCTCTAAGTCCTAAACCCCTCTCAAAACCCATATCTACTGATGATATACGAACAAATCATAGGACTGTACAGTACAGAAAGGTACTAAGGCCGATGTACTTTATGTACGGCCTGTGTACGACAAGGCCATGGAGTAGATGTCTGTCTCCTTCGGACTCCTTCTCATGTTCTCCAAGTTTTCCTCTTCTTAATGATACCTTGCCACGTGTCTCTAGGTCATGTCACGTCCGAAAACCACCAAGACGCCATTACGGGATCTCGTCAATAATGTAGGCCGTCGTATCCAAACCGGCTTTAAATGCTCGCCGTTCAAAAACAAATGTCCGATACATTTGTTTCGGTGCGTACTAAAAGTCAACTAGTTTCTATGTCCGCACTTTTTTATTCCGTTAATTGTATTAATTATCTAACTAATGTTTAAATATAAATCAAACCCTATGTATCCTAACGGACTACTACGACAGACCGGTGAGAGCTGACAACTACGCCTCGCTCTGCCGGTCTCAGGTTCGAGTCCTGCCTGACTCAACCTTTTTGTAAAGAGTGACTTAGGTCATCTTTAGTCCTACCTATGGAGCTGAGGCAGCCATGGCTCCATCGCCCTCTCTCTCCTTTAGTGACTACAACAAGTATGGGGGCTAAAGAGAGAAGGTGGAGGCAAGCTGCCTATGCTTTTCTTTTAGCTATTTTAACTAATTAAGACCTAGAAAATACTTCCCTTAAATCTAGTTATTTTAACATGACACTTCAAGCGCCACGTGGCACGACATTATTGGCTTGTGGCATCTTCGGGGAATATGGGAACTAATCAGGATATGGCAAGCGTCAACATTTCAGCCATGCCGTGCGATGGTCGTACAGAAAGTACTTCGCTACCTGTACCTTTTTGTACAACACAATCTAGTGATTGGTGCCGTACTATAATATTAGAGGGTTTAGAGAGGGATGTAGGACTTGGAAAATTTGGTATGTAGACCCCTTTCTCCAAGAGAGCATCTGTACAAAAGGTCAACATTGACCTTTCATTACTTACTGCTGAGGGAAACAAATTCAGAGATTCTTTTTGCTATCGACTTAGGGGAGTCTTGCCTTCACATAGGTGGAGGTGGTTAGAGTTTTTATCAGCCAGGGTGGTAGTTATTCTTGCTGAAACACAAAGGGGTCAGGGTTATCCTAGGGGCTTCGTGTGAGCTGCTCATTCAGAGGACCTATGGAGGTCTCAGAATTGCAAGCGTTAATGATTTTTTTGCCACTTTATCAACAGTGCACACGTGTTTAATTTACGTTTACAAACCGCCAATTAGAAGATGATATCTGAGTTATTTAGCGTTCCTTTGCAACCGTTAGATTAACAACTTGGAAAGTGTGAGGGTAAAAAAGATGTATTAGTGGCGAAAACAACATGGACTACGACCCAAGACAAGATGGCGATTGGCGTGGAGTCTAATAAAAATATTGGTTAAATCTTGTCCTTCAAATGTTTACCTAAACCGTTACTAACATCTGAGGTTTTGGTGTTGTCAACAACATGAGCATTGGAACCATGTCGCAAAACCCCCAACTAGCAACAAAATTGAAACTAACCGCGGGTTTTTAGGTTTTTTGAAAGGGTTCTTTTTAAAATTGGAAATTTTACTCTTGTGTCGACTTTCACGGGGTTTAATTAGTGTTGTGTATCGGTAAAAACGTTATAGTGATAACACCATTACCGATAGTTATCGGTTATTGAACGGTCATGTGTCCCAATATATGTGTACTTTCTGTCCAGAGTAGCTTTCTGTTTGTGAAACCGAATGAGAAATTTACGGGAAGTGTACGGATTTTTGGGGGAAATGTACGGACTTTAACGAAAAAATACGTTGCACTTTGTAGTACTTTTAGCAACTCTGAGACCTCAATAGGACCTCAGAGTAGACAGCTCACACGAAGCATCTAGGATAACACTCACCCCTTTGTGTTTCAGCAAGAATAACTGCCACCATGGCAGATAAAAACTCTGGCCACCTTCACCCTTGTGAAGGCAAGACTCCCCTGAGTCGATAGCAAAAAAATCTATGAATTTGCTCCCCTGAGCAGTAAGTTATGAAGGGTCAAAGTTGACCTTTCGTACATAAGCTCTCTGGGAGAGAGGATCCAATCTATAAAATTTTACTAAGTCCTATCTCTCTCTTAAACTCTATCTACTGAAGTACGGCACCAATCATAATAGTGTATCCTACATAAAGGTACAGGAGCCAGTGTACTTTCTATACGGCCATTGTACGACATGGCCAACAAGTCGACACATGTCATTTTTAGATTCGTTCCTGGAATCCCCGGAGATGCCGTAATCAAATGTGATTGCGCCACGTGGCGATTGATGTGACGTCGTCCGCAAACCGCCAAAAACCTATTCCGCGATCTAGGCATGCTTCGTGGCCGTCCGATTAAGCCGGATTACAATTGTGGCCGTCATAAATACTTGCGCAATATTTGTTTCGCCTTCGAAACAAAATGCGCGGTATCCGTTTCGGATGTGCCGTACGCCGTACATTACAAACTGTATCTATGTCTAAATATCCCGTTAAATGCAATAGCCTACGTGTTTATATTTAAATAACTACCAAACCCTATATCATATATCTCCGATTTAGACTAGATGGCTAAGGCTACCGGCTACCTGCTACTTTGACGGACAGCATGTATCAGGTTCAAATCCTGGGTCCGTCAAGTTCATTTGGTAAAATCTCCCAACCTAATATCTGTCCCCATCGGGATAGCATAGGCTGCCATGGCTCTATCTCCCTCTCCAACTTTTAATGACTGCGACAAGTGTGGGAGCTAGAGAGAGGAGTTAGAGGTAGGCTGCCTCTGCTTCTTTTCTGCATTTTACAAAACCTAGAAAATACTAAAATAACCTTTAATTTCTACATTCCCCTTATTTTCTAGTCACTCATTATTTTAAGACCACACTTCTCCCAGCACGAAATTAGTTTAGGGGAAGGAACACGTTTGGTTATCATATCTACTACTATTTCACTATCTAGTTTATACTCCAAACTTAATATCTTGTTTTCTACTTTATCCCTAACAAAGCTAAGTCCAATGTCCATGTGTTTGGCTTTAAAGTGATGTTTAGGATTGGCAGAAATGGCAATGGCAACCTGATTATCACAAAACACTTTTTGGACACCACTCTTAAGATGACCAAGCTCACCAAGCAAAGACTTGACCCACATTAATTCTTTTACAGCATAGCAAGAAGCCATGTACTCAGCCTCCATGGTGGAGTGAGCAATGACCTTTTGCTGCTTGCTGCTCGAGCTGCAAGCCCCATCACCCACATATAATACATATCTTGATGTGCATCTCCTCATAGGAGCATTCACTCCAAGTGGTGATGTCAGTATTGTTCCCACCCAAATGCAACCATAGATCCCTAGTCCCTATAAGATATCTTAGGAATCTCTTAGCTGCCTCCCAATCTTTCTTAGTGGGAGCATTTAGACTCCTACTTAGTACTCCTACAGCTGCGGCTATGTCTGGACAAGTACAATTCATGAAATATATATAAGGCAGCCCACTACTTGTCTATAAAGGATGGTCTACATAAATCTTTTCTCTTCCGGGCCTACCTCATCATCTAAGATTATAACTCATTCTTTCTTACTCCCCTCACTTCCATTCTTTTATTCCATAGGAGTGGTATAGCCATTAGCCTTGTCCATTTGGAATTTTTCTAACATGTTTCCAATGGCCACTTTTTGAGTTAATCTTATTATCTTTCTATCTCTGTCTCTCTCTACCTGAATTCCCAAAATATACATTGCTTCTCCCATATCCTTCATCTCAAATCTTCCTTTTAAATCATTTTTCAACTTATTTATTTTATCCATAGATTTACTTAAAAAAAAGAAATCATCAACATAAATTACAATAAAAATAATTCCTTCCTCATCTTCAAACAGATAAATTGAGTGATCTGAGCTGATCCGGATATATCCGAGACCTGTAAGAAAATCATCAAGCTTCTTGTTCCATTGCCGAGGCGCTTGTTTCAGCCTATACAAAGATTTGATCAATCAGTATACCTTGTTTTCCTCCCCTTGCTCCACAAATCCTTCGGGCTGTCGAATAAAAATTTCCTCTTCCAACTCTCCATGTAGGAAGGCCGTCTTGATGTCCATCTGATGCACTTCCATGTCTTCTGCTGCCGCCATACTGAGAAGTATTTGAACCGAAGGAAACCTGACGAGCGGAGCAAAAGTCTCCTCGTAGTCAATTCCCTCTTTCTAGGTAAATCCTTTCGCCACTATCCGAGCCTAGTAGCGCTCACTGGTGTTATCCGGGTTGAGTTCAGCTTAAATACCCACTTACAACCAATTGGCTTCTTGTCAGGAGGACAATTCACCAATTCCGATGTATCGGCCGCCATAATTGAGGCCATCTCCTCATTAATGGCTGTCTTCCACCGGTTTCTTTCAGGACAAGTCATTGCCTCATTATAATTTTGAGGTTCATCGGGGTGAGACAGTTTGGTTACTTTATTGTTAACTTGTCTCTCTTGCAATCTTTTGTTGCTTCTTCTTCCTCCCTCAAACTCGGTTGCCGCAATAAATGGCTCTCATGGATTCTTCAGAACAGTTTCTACTTCTCCCCTATCCCTTAATTCGTGGTCAATTTCCACCACATCTTCCGCTTCGGTTGGATTTAATACTAGAGGTTTCACATTTGGGTCCTTCTCGATCTGATCCGTACCTGCAAGATCATCATCTCTTTCAAATCCTGGATAGTTAGGAAGCTCAAAGTCATCAAAATTTTCTTACTCAAATCTGATTTTGACTGTCTTTGTATGCTTAAAGGGATCTATAGATTTTCTTTCATCCAGAACCACTAGATGCTTCACTAGGATAATATCGTCTCTTTTAAGATCATACACTATGTATCTTTTTACATCTTCATCATATCCTAGTAGATATCCTGGTTTTCCTTTTGGATCTAACTTCCAGATGACCGATCTGTGTCTAAACTGAACACTTGACTACCGAAATCCTTTAAGTGTGAAACATCTGGTTTTCGGCCTGTCCAACTCTCATAGGGTGTTTGGCCTTTTACTGCTGAAGTAAGAACTCTATTCTTGAGATAATTTGCACAATTCATTGCTTCGGCCCAAAACTTCTTTCCAATCTTCTTATCTGACAGCATACTCGTAGCACTATCACTCAGTGTTCTATTTAATCTTTCAGCTACACCATTCTGCTCAAGATTTTTAGGAACTGTCTTTTGATGTTGCACTCCGTCTTCTCTCAAAAAATCCTCAAACAGGTTAGAGGTATACTCTCCATCATTGTCACTCCTTACTCTCTTGATTGAGGTTTCATGGAGTTTTTCACTCCATGCTTTATATTGTTTTAGACATTTTTGAGCCTCTGACTTAATTTTCAAAAAATACACCCTAGAATACCGAGACCAATCATCGGTGATAGTCATCATAAATCTCTTCCCCCCGGGTGATGGCACTCTGGCCAGCCCCTAAATATCTGTGTGTATCAAATCTATAATCTTTTCTCCCTTATAGGTGGCAGTTTTTGGGAAGGGTAACCTGTGTGCTTTACCTTGAGCACATCCACTACAATCACTTAGATTCTCACTTTCACCGAACTGAATCCCTTCCACTACTCCCATCTTTTTTCATCTCTCTTAATTTATCTAGATTCACATGCCCAAGCCTCTTATGCCACAACATTATATCATGAATACCAACATAGTAAAGTTTCTTATTTTCATTGCTTAAAATCAGCCTAAACATCCCTTGGCTACCTTTTTCAGCAGTGAAATAAACTTCCTTCTCAATACTAGCAGTAAAGACTCCTTTCCTAGTGCTAGTATCAAAACCCTTATCATCTAATACAGACGTAGAGATGAGGTTTTTGTTCAGCTCCGGAATAAACAACACATAGGAGAATGTAACTATAGATGTCTTTCCTTCTACTAACACTTTTAGATCTACCGATCCTACAAGAGTAGTAGTGACTATCCTCCCATCCCCGTACTCTATCTCTACGGTGGGAATCTTTCTTATCTTAGTGAACAGGTGTTTATCTTTACACATGTGCATGGATGCACCTGAATCTACAATCCTGCCTGCTTCACATTTCAATCCACTGAAAGCAAATTTTTGCTTTCCTGGAATTTCGACCTCACTTTTCGCTTCCAACTCCTCATCCAATAGGAGTTCATCGTCCTCGTCCTCGGATTCCGCCTCATGTACCTATGTCACAAGGGCCTTTTTCTTTCCTCTCGAGGGTCCACCAGTCTGCCCCTCCTTTAACCGCAGCTCGGTTAACTTAGTGCATTCAACCATATAGTGCCCGAGTTTTTTACAAAAACGACACAATCCCTTGAAAGTCCTTGGTCCGAACTCCTCGGTCTAATTTTTCTGCACCTCCCCTCGATAATTTCCAGCCTGTTTTCTGGAATCATTGTTTCTCCAATCACTCCCAGCTGCCTAAGCTTGCCCACTCTTTCCTCACCTTCGGATCTCAATTGTATTCTCCCGAACGAGAATCATCCCTACCACTGAATTCCAAATCCATCTTGAGTCCGCCAAGTCCTGCACACGGTTTATTATGTTCTCGAACTCCTCAGGTAACTTCATCAGTAAATAATTAACCTTTTCCTTTTCACTAAATACTTTTCCAGCACTTTCTAGTTCCATGAAAAGTGTAGCAAGCTCATTGCAAAAATCCAACATCTTCCCCCCTTTGTATACATACTACTTAATTTTCTAATCAGCCAACTGTTGTTGCTGAATTGTACCACTTCGGTACATCTCTATGAGAGCCATCCAAAGATCTAATGCTCTCTCTACGTGCAAATGAGGAGAAGCAAGCCCTTGAGTAAGATGGCGGAGGATGAAGTGCTTAACCGCCATATTGTTGAAGTCCCACGTATCGATATCATTCTCCTTGTTCCTCAGAATAGGTGACATGAATGCCGAACCAATTGCTATTGGTGTGATTGTCTCCTTCTCCTTTCCTTTGTCCACCACCTCTCCTTCCTTTGTCTCCTCTGTTGAAGATGAATCTGCATCTCTAGTGAATCTGCCTCCTGTAAACCTTGGAGGTATCCCAAGACTGGATTGACGCCTCACTCATCCACTCACTATTCCCCAAAATTGTTTGTCACATAGAGCTCTTGTCATCATACTTTCCCAGTATATGAAACCAGCTCCGTTGAATATGGGCACCCTAGATGGTGGGCCCATAACCTGCAACTCTGAGACCTCCATAGGACCTCAGAGTAGGTAGCTCACACGAAGCCTCTAAGATAACCCAGACCCGTTTGTGTTGTAGCAAGAGTAAATGCCACCCTAGCATACAAAAACTCTAACCACCTTTACGCGTGTAAAGAAAAGACTCCCCTGAGTCTATAGCTAAAAAAATCTATGAATTTGCTCCCCTGAGCAGTAAGTTATGAAGGGTCAAAGTTGACCTTTTGTATAGAAGCTCTTTGGGAGAGAGGGTCCAATCTATAAATAAAATTTAAGTCCTATCTCTCTCTAAAACTCTATCTATTGAAGTACAGCACCATTCATAATAGTGTATCGTACATAAAGGTAAAGGTGCCGGTGTACTTTATCTACGGCCATTGTGCGACATGGCCAACAAGTCGACACATGTCATTTTTGGATTCGTTCCTGGAATCCCCGGAGATGCCGTAATTAAATGTGATTGCGCCACGTGGCGATTGATGTGAAGTCGTCCGCAAACCGCCGAAAACCCATTCCGCGATCTCGGCATGCTTCGTGGCCGTCCAATTAAGCGGGATTACAATCGTGGCCGTCATAAATACTTGCGCAATATTTGTTTCGCCTTCAAACAAAATGCGCGGTATCCGTTTCGCATGTGCCGTGCGCCGTACATTACAAACTGTACCTATGTCTAAATATCCCGTTAAATGAAATAGCCCATGTGTTAACATTTAAATAACTACCAAACCATATATCATATATCTCTCGTTAAGACTAGATGGCTAACGCTATAGGCTACCAGCTACTTTGACAGACGGCAGGTACCAGGTTCAATCCTGCGTCCGCCAAGTTCATTTTGGTAAAATCTAACAACCTAATATCTGTCCCCGTCGGGATAGCATAGGCGGCCATGGCTCTATCTCCCTCTCCAACTTTCAGTGAATGCGACAAGTGTGGGAGCTAGAGAGAGGAGTTAGAGGCAGGCTGCCTCTGCTTTTTTTTGCATTTTACAAAACCTAGAAAATACTAAAATAACCTTTTATTTCTACACTTTTTGGTCGGTTAACTGAACACAAATTTTACGAGAACTTACAGCATTATACCGACAAAGTGATGATCATGGATCGGAAAATCAACAACGAACACAAAGTACAACAGACGCAAAAGATCATTATGTTTGCCGCCGAAATCGACTGGACGACTTTGAATGAGAAAATACTAGCGGACGGCCAGCGTGAGCACCGACATCCCGGAATGGCTTTTTTGGCGGCTTATGCCAAAAAAGCCAACGGATTGAAACCTGGGAGGTTTCCAATGGATACCAAGGAAGAAAGGGACAAAGCCATGGTGTCGGAGGTTTAAGGTACATTGCTTTAACTGGAGTCGTACTTAAGTTGTACATATCTTATGGCGGCTACTTTACTTTCGGCTTGGATAAATGATCTGATTTGCAGGCACCTCAGGAGATAGGGGTTGTGAGTAGAGCGCGTCGGAGGAATAAGATGTAAAGTTGAGTGAACTGGCCATACATTTATCTGTACGGTCCATTCATGTATCGCCAATAGTTATTGATATCGGTGTTATCGCCCATAATTACCGATAAATATCAGTTATTTATCGGCGATAACACCGATAACAATATATCGATTATCTTCCACCTGAAAAAAGTCCCAAATCGGTTATCAATAATCATTGCTGATACACAACACCGGGTTTTGTACAGTATTTCGAGTGATTTTAAGTACCGTAGTTCATTAAATTGAACGATTCACCTTGAACATGTGGTTAGATTTTTATTCTGGTAGTTACGGTAACTTGTGAAGTTCGAACCGAGACGTCCGGACCGACTGACCGCAAATTTTTTGAAAGGATAGGTCTTTCTGTAATTGATGTAGATCGTTCAATCTCCAGTAGAGTAAAGGTATAGTGGCACTGCACTCTACCATACTACTTAAATTGTGCAATTACTTAAAGGAATTGTGCAATTCTGTGTCCCCCATTGGACTACAAGATTTAGAAAGCCTCTAAGTAATTATGACTAACTCCCTTTCTTCTATGACCACGCTAACCAAGCAAGCAAATAGACAATGTGAGTGCACCCTTGTGCACTCTAGACTCCCCTGAGTCCGCAACAAAAATAATTACTGCAAACGCCCAACCATGCGATTAATTATCAAGTGGCAAAGATGTTAAGATTGATACAAGCCCTCTGAAGAGAGGCGGCTACCTCTTGAGTTCTCTTAGTCCTAAAACACTCTCACAACCCCTATCTATTGGTGTACGCTCAAATCACAAGACCGTACAGTACAAAATGGTACCATAGCCGATGTACTTTCTGTACGTCTTGTGTACAACAAGACCATGGAGAGGAGGTGTGTCTCCTCTGGACTTGTTCTCATGCTCCGGGATTCTCGCTTTCAAATGTTATCTTGCCATGTGGCACAAGGTCATATTACGCCCGAAAACCACCAAAGCGCCATTCGAGGATCTCGGCGATGATGTGTGCAGTCGGATCCAAACCGTCTTTTAACAATAGTTGTTGAAACAGAAGTCTGGTACATTAGTTTCGTGCAGGCTCAGACTCGCACTAAATTTTACCTTGTCTCCATGTTCTCCACCCATAATTCCATTAATCAGATTAAAGTTCTTAAATAGTGTTTAAATATATTTCTAACCCTATCTAGTCTAACAAACTCCTACAACAGAACACTTAGAGCTGACGGCTACGCCTCGATCAGCCGGTCAGAAGTTCAAGTCCAACCAGACTCAACCTTTTGTTGAGAGTGATTTACGTCACTCTTTAGTCCTGCCTATGGAGTTGAGGTAGCCGTGGGTCTACCACCCTCTCTTTCCTTCCGTGACTATAACAAGTATAGGGGCTAGAGATAGGAGGTGGAGGCAGGCTTCCTACGCTTTCCCTATTAATTTTATTTATCATTTCAGACCGAGAAAATACCTCCCCTAAATCTAGTGATTTTAACACTCCCCTTATTTTCTAGTCCAATTTTAGTTTGTCTTTTAAGCCACATTTTTCCCTACAGTATTTTAACTTGGGAGAGGGCACAGGCTTTGTCATCATATCAGCCACCATTTCCCCATCACTTTTATACACCAAATTCACAATTTTGTTTTCAACCTTTTCCCTCACAAAGCTCAATCTTATATCCATATGCTTAGCTTTGAAATGATGTTTTGGATTGGGTGCGATTGCAATTGCAACCTGATTATCACAAAACACTTCATGCACTCCCTTCTTCATATACCCCAATTCTTGCAATAAAGACTTGACCCACATAAGCTGTTTCACAGCAAAACAAGAGGCCATGTACTCAACCTCCATAGTGGGTTGAGCAACCACCTTTTGTTGATTGCTACTCCTACAACAAGCACTTTCCTCCACATACAACATATATCCAGAAGTGCATCTTCTCATAAGTGCATCCCTATAACTGGCATCACTCCAAGTGGTGATGTCAGTGTGCTCCCCTCCCAGATGTAACCATAAATCCTTGGTTCCTACTAGATATCTCATGACTCTCTTGGCTCCCTCCCATTCTCTCTTCCTAGGATCATTAAGACTTTTACTGAGGACTCTAACTGCCGCTGCTATGTCTAGTCTAGTATAGTTCATAAAGTAGATTAAGTTTCCTACAACGTGCCTGTAAGGAATAGACTTCATAAACTGTTTTTCTTTTGGACTCATCTGATCATCTAAGATTATCACTCCTCCTTCTACACTCCCATCACTTAGTTTTTTCATGTCCATGAGAGTCGTACAACTGTTTGCCTTTTCCATCTAGAAATTCTCAAGCATATTTCTATAGCTATTTTGTGCGTATGTCTGATAATCCTTTTCCCCATATCTCTTTCTATTTGAATTCCCAAAATGTACTTTTCCTCCCCTAAATCTTTCATGTCAAATGTGCTTCTAAGATATTTTTTTTGCTTATTGATCTTTCCCATAGACTTAATCAACAGCAGCAAAACATCCACATAAATTGCAATGCAAAATAACACCATTCTCATCCTCAAACATATAAATAGAATGGTCGCAACTTATCCGGATATATCCTAAACCGCTAAGAAACTCATCTAGTTTCTTATTTTATTGTCTGGGAGCCTGCATTAGTGCATATAAAGACTTTATGAGTCTGCTTAATTTGCTCTCCTCTCCTTCCTCTACATACCCCTCTTGTTGCCGCATGAAGATTTCTTCCTCTAGCTCACCGTTGAGGAAGGCGGTCTTAATATTCATCTGGTGTATTTCCATGTCTTCTGTGCTGCTACATTGAGGAGAGTTCTTACTGATATGAACAAAACCACTGGAGCAAAGGTCTCTTCTGCTACTCTGAGACCTCCATAGGACCTCAAAGTAGGCAGCTCACACGAAGCCTCTAGGATAACCTTGACCCCTTTATGTTTCAGCAAGAATAATTGCCACCGTGATAGACAAAAACTCTGACCACCTTTACCCTTGTAAAGGGAAGACTCCCTTGAGTCGATAGCAAAAAAAATCTAAGAATTTGCTTCCCTAAGCAGTAAGTTATGAACGGTCAAAATTGACCTTTTGTACAGAAGATCTTTAGGAGAGAGGGTCCAATCTATCAAATTTTTCTAAGTCCTATCTCTCTCTAAAACTCTATCTACTGAAGTACGGCACCAATCATAATATTGTATCGTACATAAAGATACAAGTGCCGTTGTACTTTATGTATGGCCATTGTACGACATAGCCAAAAAGTCGACACATGTCATTTTTGGATTCGTTCTTGGAATCCCGAAATATGCCCTAATCCAATGTGATTGTGCCACGTGGCGATTGATGTGACGTCGACCGGAAACCGCCAAAAACATATTGCGCGATCTCCGCATGTTTTGTGGCCGTCGGATTAAGCCGGATTACAATTGTGGCCGTTATAAATACTTACGCAATATTTGTTTCACCTTCGAAACAAAATGCGCGGTATCCGTTTCGGATGTGCCGTACGCCGTACATTACAAACTGTATCTATGTCTAAAAATCGCGTTGATTGAAGATAGCCAACGTGTTAACATTTAAATAACTATCAAACCCTATATCATATATCTCTGGTTTAGACTAGTTGGCTAAGGCTACAGGCTACTGGCTACTTTGGCGGACGGCAGGTTTCAGGTTCAAATCTTGGGCCCCCCAAGTTTATTTTGGTAACATCTACTAACTTAATATCTATCCCAGTCGGGATAACATAGGCGACCATAGCTCTATCTCCCTATCCAAATTTCAGTGACTACGACAAGTGTGGGAGCTGGAGAGAGGAGTTAGATGCAGACTGCCTCTGCTTCTTTTCTGCATTTTACAAAACCTAGAAAATACTAAAATAACCTTTAATTTCTACACTCCCCTTATTTTCTAGTCACTCTTTATTTTAAGACCACACTTCTCCCAGCACGAAATTAGTTTAGGGGAAGGAACAGGTTTGGTCATCATATCTGTTACCATTTCACTATCTGGTTTATACTCCAAACTGAATATCTTGTTTTCTACTTTATCCCTAACAAAGCTAAGTCCAATGTCCATGTGTTTGGCTTTAAAGTGATGTTTAGGATTGGCAGAAATGGCAATGGCAACCTGATTATCACAAAACACTTTTTGGACACCACTTTTAAGATGACCAAGCTCACCAAGCAAAGACTTGACCCACATTAATTCTTTTACAGCATAGCAAGAAGCCATGTACTCAGCCTCCATGGTGGAGTGAGCAATGACCTTTTGTTGCTTGCTGCTCGAGCTGCAAGCCCCATCACCCACATATAATACATATCTTGATGTGCATCTCCTCATAGGAGCATTCACTCCAAGTGGTGATGTCAGTATTGTACCCACCCAAATGCAACCATAGATCCCTAGTCCCTATAAGATATCTTAGGAATCTCTTAGCTGCCTCCCAATCTTTCTTAGTGGGAGCATTTAGACTCCTACTTAGTACTCCTACAGCTGCGGCTATGTCTGGACAAGTACAATTCATGAAATATATATAAGGCAGCCCACTACTTGTCTATAAAGGATGGTCTACATAAATCTTTTCTCTTCCGGGCCTACCTCATCATCTAAGATTATAACTCATTCTTTCTTACTCCCCTCACTTCCATTCTTTTATTCCATAGGAGTGGTATAGCCATTAGCCTTGTCCATTTGGAATTTTTCTAACATGTTTCCAATGGCCACTTTTTGAGTTAATCTTATTATCTTTCTATCTCTGTCTCTCTCTACCTGAATTCCCAAAATATACATTGCTTCTCCCATATCCTTCATCTCAAATCTTCCTTTTAAATCATTTTTCAACTTATTTATTTTATCCATAGATTTACTTAAAAAAAAGAAATCATCAACATAAATTACAATAAAAATAATTCCTTCCTCATCTTCAAACAGATAAATTGAGTGATCTGAGCTGATCCGGATATATCCTAAACCTGTAAGAAACTTATCAAGCTTCTTGTTCCATTGCAGGGGCGCTTGTTTCAGCCCATACAAAGATTTGATCAATCGGCATACCTTGCTTTCCTCCCCTTGCTCCACAAATCCTTCGGGTTGTCGCATAAAAATTTCCTCTTCCAACTCTCCATGTAGGAAGGTCGTCTTGTTATCCATCTGATGCACTTCCATGTCTTTTGCTGCCGCCCTACTGAGAAGTATCCGAACCGAAGGAAACCTGACGACCGGGGCAAAAGTCTCCTTGTAGTCAATTCCCTCTTTTTGGGTAAATCCCTTCGCCACTAACCGAGCATTGTAGCGCTCAATGGTGTTATCAGGGTTGAGTTTCAACTTAAATACCCACTTACATCCAATTGGCTTCGTGTTAGGAGGACAATCCACCAATTCCCATGTATCGGCCGCCATAATTGAGGCCATCTCCTCATTAATGGCTGTCTTCCACCGGTTTTTTTCAGGACAAGTCATTGCCTCATTATAATTTTGAGGTTCATCGCGGTGAGACAGTTTGGTTACTTTATTGTTAACTTGTCTCTCTTGTAATCTTTTGTTGCTTCTTCTTTCTCCCTCAAACTCGGTTGCCGAAATAAACGAACAGTTTCTACTTCTCCCCTATCCCTTAATTCGGGGTCGATTTCCACCACATCTTCCGTTTCGGTTGGATTTAATACTAGAGGTTTCACATTTGGGTCCTTCTCGATCTGATCCGTACCTGCAAGATCATCATCTTCTTCAAATCCTAGATAGTTAGGAAGCTCAAAGTCATCAAAATTTTCTTACTCAAATCTGATTTTGACTGTCTTTGTATGCTTAAAGGGATCTATAGATTTTCCTTCATCCAGAACCACTAGATGCTTCACTAGGATAATATCGTCTCTTTTGAGATGATACACTCTGTATCCTTTTACATCTTCATCATATCCTAGTAGATATCCTGGTTTTCCTTTTGGATCTAACTCTAGATGACCGATCTGTGTCTAAACTGAACACTTGACTACCGAACACCTTTAAGTGTGAAACATCTGGTTTTCGGCCTGTCTAACTCTCATAGGGTGTTTGGCCTTTTACTGCTGAAGTAAGAACTCTATTCTTGAGATAATTTGCACAGTTCATTGCTTCGGCCCAAAACTTCTTTTCAATCTTCTTATCTGACAGCATACTCCTAGCACTATCACTCATTGTTCTATTTAATCTTTCAGCTACACCATTCTGCTCAAGATTTTCAGGAACTGTCTTTTGATGTTGCACTCCGTCTTCTCTCAAAAAATCCTCAAACAGGTTAGAGGTATACTCTCCATCATTGTCACTCCTTACTCTCTTGATTGAGGTTTCATGAAGTTTTTCACTCCATGCTTTATATTGTTTAAGACATTCTTGAGCCTCTGACTTGTTTTTCAAAAAATACACCCTAGAACACCGAGACCAATCATCAGTGATAGTCATTATAAATCTCTTCCCCCCGGGTGATGGCACTCTGGCCAGCCCCTAAATATCTGTGTGTATCAAATCTATAATCTTTTCTCCCTTATAGGTGGCATTTTTTGGGAAGGGTAACCTGTGTGCTTTACCTTGAGCACATCCACTACAATCACTTAGATTCTCACTTTCACCGAACTCAATCCCTTCCACTACTCCCATCTTTTTCATCTCTCTTAACTTAACTAGATTCACATGCCCAAGCATCTTATGCCACAATATTATATCATGAACACCAGCATAATAAAGTTTCTTCTTTTCATTGCTTAAAATCAGCCTAAACATCCCTTGGCTACCTTTTTCAGCAGTGAAATAAACTTCCTCCTCAAAACTAGCAGTAAAGACTCCTTTCCTAGTGCTAGTATCAAAACCCTTATCATCTAATACAAACGTAGAGATGAGGTTTTTGTTCAGCTCCGGAATAAACAATACATCGGAGAATGTAACTATGGATGTCTTTCAATCTACTAACACTTTTAGATCTACCGACCATAGAAGAGTAGTAGTGACTATCCTCCCATCCCCGTACTCTATCTCTACGGTGGGAATCTTTCTTATCTTAGTGATTAGGTGTTTATCTTTACACATGTGCTTGGATGCACCTAAAACTACAATCCAGTCTGCTTCACCTTTCAATCTAGCGAAAGCACATTTCTGCTTTCGTGGAATTTCTACCTCATTTTTCGCTTCCAACTCCTCATCCAATAGGAGTTCATCGTGCTCATCCTCCGATTCCGGCTCATGTACCTGTGTCACAAGGGCTTTTTTCTTTCCTCTTGGGGGTCCACCGGTCTGCCCCTCCTTTAACCGGAGCTTGGTTAACTTAGTGCATTCAGCCATATAGTGCCCGGGTTTCTTACAAAAATGGCACAAACCCTTAGGAGTCCTTAGTTTGAACTCCTCGGTTTGAGTTTTCTGCCTCTCCCCTCGATAATTTCTAATCTGTTTTCTAGAATTATTGTTTCTCCAATCGGTTCCAGCTGCCAAAGCTTGCCCACTCTTTCCTCCCCTTCGGATCTGAATTGTATTCTCCCGAACAAGAATCATCCCTACTACTGAATTCCAAATCCACCTTAAGTCTGCCAAGTCTTGCACACGGTTGACTATGTTCTCGAACTCATCGGGTAACTTCATCAGTTGACCTTTTCTTTTTCACTAAAAACTTTTCGAGCACTCTTTAGCTCCATGAAAAGTGTAGCAAGCTCATTGAAAAAATCCAACATATTCCCCCCTTTGTATACATACTCCTTAATTTTCTGATCAGCCAACTGTTGTTGTTGAATCGTACCACTTCAGTACATCTCTAGGAGAGCCACCCAAAGATCAGATGCCCTCTCTACCTGCAAATGGGGAGATGTAAGCCCTTGAGTAAGATGGCGGAGGATGAAGTGCTTAGCGGCCATATTGTTGAAGTCCCACGTATCGATATCATTCTCCTCGTTCCTCGGAATATCTGCATGAATGCCGAACTGGTTACTATTGGTGTGACCGTCTCCTTCTCCTTTCCTTTGTCCACCACCTCTCCTTCCTTGTCTCCTCCGTTGAAGATGGATCTGCATCTCTAGTGAATCTGCCTCCTGTAAACCCTGGAGGTATCCCAAGACTGGATGGATTCCTTAGTCATCCACTTACTATTCCCCAAAACCGTTTCTCACATAGAGCTCCTGTCATCATAGTTTCCCAATATATCAAACCAGCTCTATTGAATATGGGCACCCTAGATGGTGGGCCCATAACTTGCAACTCTGAGACCTCTATAGGACCTCAGAGTAGGTAGCTCACACGAAGCCTCTAAGATAATTCAGACCCGTTTGTGTTGCAGCAAGAGTAAATGCCACCCTAGCATACAAAAACTCTAACAACCTTTACGCGTGTAAAGAAAAGACTCCCCTGAGTCTATAGCAAAAAAAATCTATGAATTTGCTCCCCTAAGCAGTAAGTTATGAAGGGTCAAAGTTGACCTTTTGTACAGAAGCTCTCTAGGAGAGAGGGTACAATCTATCAAATTTTTCTAAGTCCTATCTCTCTCTAAAACTCTATCTACTAAAGTACGGCACTAATCGTAATAGTGTATCGTACATAAAGGTAAAGGTGCCGTTGTACTTTATGTACGACCATTGTACGACATAGCCAAAAAGTCGACACATGTCATTTTTGGATTCGTTCCTGGAATCCTCGGAGATGCCCTAATCCAATGTGATTGCGCCATGTGGCGATTGATGTTACGTCGACTGCAAACCGCCAAAAACCTATTGCGCGATCTCGGCATGCTTCGTGGCCGTCCAATTAAGCAGGATTGCAATCGTGTCGTCATAAATACTTGCGCAATATTTGTTTCGCCTTCAAACAAAATGCGCGGTATCCGTTTCGGATGTGCCGTACGCCGTACATTACAAACTATATCTATGTCTAAAAATCGCGTTGAATGAAGATAACCGACGTGTTAACATTTAAATAACTATCAAACCCTATATCATATATCTCTAGTTTAGACTAGTTGGCTAAGGCTACAGGGTACTGGCTACTTTGGCGGACGGCAGGTTTCAGGTTTAAATCTTGGGCCCCCCAAGTTTATTTTGGTAACATCTACTAACCTAATATCTATCCCCGTTGAGATAGCATAGGCGGTCGTGGCTCTATTTTCTTCTCCAACATTCAGTGACTACGCAAGTGTGGGAGCTGGAGAGAGGAGTTAGAGGCAGACTGCCTCTGCTTCTTTTCTGCATTTTACAAAACCTAGAAAATACTAAAATAACCTTTAATTTCTACATCCTCAAAATCTATCCCCTCTTTTTGGGTGAACCCTTTTGCTACCAGCCAAGCCTTATATCTCTCAATTGTATTATCTGAGTTGTGTTTTAGTTTAAATATGAAACTCTGAGACCTCCATAAGTCCTCAGAGTGGACAGCTTCCAAGAAGCCTCTAAGATAACCCTGACCACTTTATGTTTCAGCAAAAATAACTGCCACCCTGACAGAAAAAAACTCTGACAAACTTCACCTCTGTGAAGACAAGACTCCCCTGAGTCGATAGCAAAAAGAATCTCTGAATTTGCTCCCCTGAGCAGTAAGTTATGGAGGGTCAAAGTTGACCTTTTGTACAGAAGCTCTCTGGGAGAGAGGGTCCTATTTCTAATTTTTCTAAGTCCTATCTCTCTCAAAGACTCTATCTACTGATGTATGGAACCAATCCGATCACAGTTCTATACGCAAAAGTACAGGTGCCGGTGTACTTTATGTACGGACACTGTACGACATGGCCTAAATGTCGACACGTGGTATGTCCGGATTCGCTCCTTTAATCCTCGGAGATGCCGCGCTCCAATGTAACATCGCCACGTGTCATCCGATGTGGCGATGCCCACAAACCGCCTAATTCTTCTTCTGCGATCTCGTTGCTAATTCCGGCCATCCGATTAAACTCGTATTTGATCGTAGCCGTAATAAATACATGCGCGGTATTTGTTTCGCTTACGAAATCTATGCGCGGTATTGATTTCTTATCCGTACCGCAATTCGTACTTTTACATACCAGATCTATGTATCCCGTTAACAATTATAGTTAAATGATATATCCTTTGAATTATTGTTTAATTAATTATCGTACTATATAATGCGTAACACTACTTTTAGACTTAACGGCTAAGGCTACCGGCTATCTACTATCTGTCGGACGGCAGGTACCAGGATCAAATCCTGTGGCAGGCATATACCTTTTAGTAAATAATCCCCTTACTAGTATAAATTTCCCGTAAACCTCAGGATAGCCTAGGTAGCCATGGCTCTAGCTTCCTCTCCAATTTCTCAGTGACTGCGACAAGTTTGAGAGTTTGGAGAGAGAAGTTAGAGGTAGACTGCCTCGGCTTCTTTATTTCTATTCAGACCTAGAAAATACTTTAAAACCATTAATTTCTACACTCCTCTTATTTTCTAGTCAATCTTTAATTTCAGACCACACTTCTCCCTGCAGAAAATTAGCTTAGGGGAAGGCACAGGTTTGGTCATCATATCTGCTACCATCTCACTATCTGGTCCGTACTCTAAACTGATTATTTTATTTTCTACTTTCTCTTTAACAAAGCTGAGTCTAATGTCCATGTGTTTGGCTTTAAAATGATTTTTAGGATTGGGAGAAATAGCAATTGCTGCCTGATTATCACAAAATATTTTCTGCACACCACTCTTAAGATGACCAAGCTCACCAAGCAAAGACTTGACCCACATCAATTCTTTTACAGCAGAGCAAGAGGCCATATACTCAGCCTCCATGGTGGACTGAGAAATAACCTTTTGTTGTTTGCTACTCCAACAGCAAGCCCCATCACTCACATATAATACATATCCAGAAGTGCATCTCCTCATCGGAGCATCACCATAACTGGAATCACTCCAAGCAGTGATGTCAGTATTCTCCCCACCCAAATACAACCATAGATCCCTAGTTCCTATCAAGTATCTAAGGACTCTCTTAGCTGCCTCCCAATCCCTCTAAGTGGGAGCATTTAGACTTCTACTCAGCACTCCTACAGCAGCAACTAAATCCGGCCGGGTACAATTCATAAAATAGATTAGACTTCCCACTACTTGTCTGTAAGGAATAGTCTGCATGAACTTCTGTTCTTCAGGAGATAATTCCTCGTCTAAGACTATGACTTCTTCTTCCTCACTCCCCTCATTTCCCTTCTTCAACTCCATTGGAATTGTACAACTATTAGCTTTATCCATTTGAAATTTTTCAAGCATGTTCCATATTGCTTCCTTTTGAGTGAATCTTATAATTTTTCTTTTTCGGTCTCTCTCTACTTAAATTCCCAAAATATATTTTGCTTCCCCCATATCCTTCATTTCAAATCTCCCCTTAAGATCGGTTTTCAGTTTATTAATTTTTTCCATTGATTTACTTAAAACAAGCAAATCATCAACATAAATTGCAATAAATATAAAACCTTCCTCATCTTCTAAAACATAGATAGAGTGATCTGAGCTGATCCGGATATATCCCAGACCGGTAAGAAACTCATCAAGCTTCTTATTCCACTATAGAGGCGTCTGTTTCAAACCATAAAGAGATTTAATCAGCTGGCATACCTTACTCTCCTCTCCTTCCTCCACAAACCCTTCGGGTTGTCGCATGAAGATCTCCTCTTCCAATTCTCCATGTAAAAAGGTTGTTTTGATGTCCATCTGGTGCACTTCCATGTCTTCCGCTGCTGCCAAGCTGAGAAGTATGCGGACGGAGGGAAATCTGACCACCGGGGCAAAGGTTTCCTCGTAGTCAATTCCCTCTTTTTGTGTAAATCCCTTTGCCACTAATCGGGCCTTGTAGCGCTCGATTGTGTTATCTGGGTTCAGTTTTAATTTGAAAACCCACTTACAACCGATTGGTTTTCAGTTAGGTGGACAATCCACCAGCTCCCAAGTATCGGCTGCTATAATTGAGGCCATCTCCTCATTGATGGCTGTCTTCCACCAGTTTCTTTCTGGACAAGTCATCGCCTCTCGATAAGTTTGAGGTTCATCTTGATGAGATAGTTTAGTTACCTTGTTATTAACTTGTTTTTCTTGCAGTCTTTTGCTACTTCTCCTCCCCCCCTCAAAATCTGAGGCCGGAATAGATGGTTCTCGTGGATTCTTTCGAACAAACTCGGCTTCTCCCCTATCCCTTGATTTCGAATCAATTTCCACCACGTCTTCCGCTTCGGGTAGAGTTGTTCCTGGAGTTTCCACAGCCGAGTCCTTTTCGGTCTGATTTGTACCTGCAAGAATGTCATTGTCTCTAAAACCCAGATAGTTAGGGAGCTCAAAGTCATCGGAATTTTCTGACTCAAATCTGATTTTTACTGACTTTGTATATTTGAAGGGATCCACAGACTTTCCTTCATCCATAACTACTAGATGCTTTACTAAGATTATATCTTCTCTTTTTAGATCATAAACTCTATATCCTTTAACATCCTCATCATATCCTAATAAGTATCCCGGTTTTCCTTTAGGATCTAGCTTCCAATTAGACCGATCTGTATCTAGACTGAATACTTGACTGCCGAAAACCTTTAAATGAGATAAGTTTGGTTTCCGGCCTGTCCATCTCTCATAAGGTGTTTGATCTTTTATAGCTGAAGTAAGAACTCTATTTTTGAGGTAATTAGCACAGTTCATTGCTTCTGCCCAAAACCTTTTTCCTATCTTCTTATCCGACAACATACTTCTAGCACTATCACTTAGTGTTCTATTTAACCTTTCAGCTACCCCATTCTGTTCCGGATTTTCTGGAACTTTCTTTTGGTGTTGGACCCCATCTTCCCTCAGAAAATCCTCAAACTGGTTAGAAGTATACTCTCCACCATTGTCACTCCTTACTCTCTTGATTGGAGTTTCATGGAGTTTTTGCTCCATGCTTTATATTGTCTAAAACAATCCTGAGCTTCTGACTTGTTTTTCAAAAAATACACCCTGGAATACCGAGACCAATCATCAATTATAGTCATCATAAATCTCTTCCCCCCCGGTGAGGGCACTCTAGCAGGTCCCCAAATATCTGTGTGTACTAGATCTAGAATTTTTTCTCCCTTATAGGTGGCTGTTTTAGGAAAGGGTAATTTGTGTGCTTTACGTTGAGCACATCCACTACAATCACTTATATCATCACTCTCACTGAACTGCATCCCTTCCACCACTCCCATCTTTTTCATCTCTTTTAACTTATCTAGATTCACATGCCTAAGCCTCTTATGCTAATCATAATATCATGAACACCAGCATAATAAAGTTTCTTCGTTTCATTACTTAAGATCAGCCTAAACATCCCATGGCTACCTTTCTCATCAATGAAATATACATCCTCCTCAAAACTAGCAGTAAAGACTCCCTCCCTAGTGCTAGTGAAAAAACCCTTATCATCTAATATAGATGTAGAAATAAGGTTTTTGTTCAGCTCCGGAATAACAATACATCGGAGAATGGTAATATGGATGTCTTTCCTTCTACTAACACTTTCAGATATACCGATCCTACAAGAGTAGTGGTGACTATCCTCCCATCCCCGTACTCTATCTCTACGGTGGGAATCTTTCTTATCTTAGTGAACAGGTGTCTATCCTTACACATGTGCATGGAGGCACCTATATCTATAATCCAGCCTGCTTCACATTTCAATCCACCGTAAGCACATTTCTGCCTTCGTGGAATTTCAACCTCATTTTTCGCCTCCAACTCCACATCCAAAAGGAGCTCATCGTCCTCGTCCTCGGATTCCGCCTCAAGTGCCTGTGTGACAAGGGCCTTTTTCTTTCCTCTCGGGGTACCACCGGTCTGCCCCTCCTTTAACTGAAGCTCGGTTAGCTTAGTGCACTCTGCCATATAGTGCCCCGGTTTCTTACAAAAATGACATAAACCTTTGGGAGCCCTTGGTTCGAACTCGTCAGCCTGTTTTTTCTGCTCCCTACCCCCATAGTTTCTGACTAGTTTTCGGGAATCCTTTTTCCTCCAGTCAGTCGTTGTTGCCAAGGCTTGGCCACTCTTTCCTCCCTTTCGGATCTCAATCGTATTCTCTCGAACGAGAATCATCCCTACCACTGAGTTCCATATCCACCTTGAGTCCGGCAAGTCCTGCACACGGTTGACTATGTTCTCGAACTCATCAGGTAACTTCATCAGTAAACAGTTAACCTTTTCTTTTTCACTAAAATCTTTTCCCGCACTCTCTAGCTCCATGAAAAGTGTAGCAAGCTCATTGCAAAAATCCAACATATTTCCCCCTTTGTATACATACTCCTTAACTTTCTGATCAACCAACTGTTGTTGCTGAATCGTACCACTTCGGTACATCTCTATGAGAGCCATCCAAAGATCGGATGCCCTTTCTACCTGCAAATGAGGACATGCAATTCCTTAAGTGAGATGGCCTAGGATGAAGTGCTTTGCCGCCATATTGTTGAAGTCCCAGGTTTCAGTATAATTCTCCTCGTTCCTCGGAATAGGTGACATGAATGCCAAACCAGTTGCTATTGGTGTGGTCGCCTCCTTCTCCCTTCCTTTGTCCACCACCTCTCCTTCTTTTGTTTCCTCCGTTGAAGGTGGATCCTCTTTCTTGGTGAATCTGCTTCCTCCAAACCCTGGAGGATTTCCAAGACTTGATGGGTGCCCCAACCGTCCACTCACTATCCCCCAAAACCTTTTTTCGCATAGAGCTCCTATCATCATACTTTCCCAGTATATGAAGCCAGTTGAATTAAAGATCGGTACCCTAGAGGGTGGGCCCATAACCTGAAACTCTGAGACCTCCATATGTCCTCAGAGTGGACAGCTTCCAAGAAGCCTCTAGGATAACCGTGACCCCTTTGTGTTTCAGCAAAAATAAGTGCCACCCTGACAAACAATAACTCTGACCAACTTCACCCCTGTGAAGACAAGACTCCCCTGAGTCGATAGCAAAAAGAATCTCTGAATTTGCTCCCCTGAGCAGTAAGTTATGGAGGGTCAAAGTTGACCTTTTGTACAGAAGCTCTCTGGGAGAGAGGGTCCTATCTTCTAATTTTTCTAAGTCCTATCTCTCTCACAGACTCTATCTACTGATGTACGGAACCAATCAGATTACAGTTCCGTACGAAAAAGTACAGCTGTCGGTGTACTTTATGTACGGACACTGTACGACATGGCCTAAATGTCGACACGTGGTATGTCCGGATTCGCTCCTTTAATCCTCGGAGATGCCGCGCTCCAATGTAACATCGCCACGTGTCATCCGATGTGGCGATGCCCACAAACCGCCGAATTCTTCTTCCGCGATCTCGGCGCTAATTCCGGCCGTCCGATTAAACTCGTATTTGATCGTAGCCGTAATAAATACATGCGCGGTATTTGTTTCGCTTACGAAATCTATGCGCGGTATTGATTTCTTATCCGTACCGCAATTCGTACTTTTACATACCAGATCTATGTATCCCGTTAACAATTATAGTTAAATGATATATCCCACGAATTATTGTTTAATTAATTATTGTACTATATAATGCGTAAGACTACTTTTAGAATGTCTTTCTCCGGAATGTCCATGGCCTCCAATTATGACTAAGGCTCATGAGGGTGAGACAGCTTAGTTACCTTGTGAGCAGCCTAATTTTCATGTAGCCTTTTGTTGCTTCTTCGTCCTCCCTCAGTGTAACTTCTCACTCCAGGCTTTATATTCTTTGAAGTAAGTTGGTGTTTCAGACTTTGTTTTTAGGAAGTAGACTCTAGAATATCTAGACACGTCAATAATTGTCAACATAAACCTCTTCCCTTCGACCAAAGGTACTTTTGTCGGTCCCCAGTTGTGCGTGTGGACCAGATCTAGTACTTTGTCACCTCTATATATGTCGGTTTTGGGAAAAGGGAGTGTGTGAGCCTTACCTTGGGTTGAGTTACTATAATCATCTATCATTTCATTATCCCCAAACTGAATGCCTTCTATTACACCAAGCTTCTTCATTTCTTTCGACCTATCAAAATGCACATGCTCCAACCGCTTATGCCAAATCATCAAGTTGGGGACACCAACATAGAAAACATTCTTATTTTCATTACTTATGTTAAGCCTAAACATTCCTTGGCTACCTTTATTTGCTTTGAAGTTGCCTTCATCCCAATACTTAGCTGTAAAGACTCCTTTTCTAGTGAAGGTATCAAATTCCTTATCATCTAATTTAGAGGTAGAGAAAAGATTTTTACTCAGCTGAGGAATGTAGAGTACATCTGAGAAGGTTAGTATAGAAGTCTTACCCTCCACCATGACTTTCAAATCTATCAAACCCACTAGATCTGTAGTAACTACTTTTCTATCCCCATACTCTATCTCTACAGTAGAGATATTTTTTAGCTTGGTAAAGAGGTGCCTGTCACGACACATATGTATGGATGCACCTGAATCGATGATTCATCTTTCCTGTGGAGCTTCCAGAATGGTTCTAAGACCACACTTTTTTTTCCGACGGATCTCCTTCTCCTACAGATTCTCGTCAAAAAGGAGGTCCCCATCTTCCTCCTCTGAGGACTTGTCCTCCTTGGTCTATCCTTTCACTTATGTGACCACAAGTGTCTTCTTCCTTCCTCTAGAAAAACCTCCTCCATGATTCTCTTGAAGCCTCCACTCCGCCAGCTTGGTACACTCCCCTATGAAGTGTCCTGGCTTTTTGCAGAAATGACAAAGACCCTTTGGGGGCCAAGGTCCTCCAGACTGATCTCTCTCTCTCTTTTAAAGCTGTTGTACGCCTTCCTCAAATCCTTCCCTCACCAGTCCGTTCTGGCATCTAGAGCTTGAACGCTCTTACCTCCTCTCCGAATCTTAATAGTGTCCTCCTACACAAGTATCATCCAGACCACTGTGTTCCACTTCGAAGAACCGTCATCCATTTCCTACACTCGGTACACTATGTTCTCATATTCATTAGCTTACTTCATGATGAGGGTGTTGACTTTCATCTTCATTGTACTTGTCCACCTGTCACTCTCCATCTCTATACACAAACAAGAGAGATCGTTACAGTAGTCTAGCACTTTTCTCTCTTTGTGAGTGTAGTCCCCTAACCTTTGCTCGGCCGACTGTTGCTCTTGAATGGTACCAGCTCTTTAGATCTCCACTAAAGTCTCTCACAACTCTTTGGCCTTTAGAATGTGAAGGTGGGAGGTCGCCAAAGCTTGAGTAAGGTGCCTCATAATGAAATGCGTTGCAGCCATGTTTGTGTATTCCCACGTTTGAATATCGTTTTCCTCGGTCATTACGGCCGTCACTACAGGTGCCGAAGCGATAGGAGTGAGAGGTGTTTTTTCCCTTTTCCCTTTATGGGACACGCTGCTGTCCCCATCGTTTGCCTCCTCCATTGGGGCAGGAGCTGTGCAAAAAAACCTCACTCCACTAAACCCTAGTGGGATTCCCTAAGATGGGCGTTTCACTTGCCGACTGACAATACCCTAGTATCGTTTTTCACACAAAGCCCTTGTCATCAAGACTTCCCAATAAATGAACCCAGATCCATTAAAGATGGGCACCCTAGAGGGTGGGCCCATAACCTGCAATTATATGTCCCCCATTAGACTACAAAATTTAAGATACCTTGAGGTAGTTTTTGACTAATTCCCTTTCTTCTAGGACCACTGCCACCCAAGCAAGAAAATAGACAATTTCACTGCACCCCTATGCAGTCTGAACTCGTGTGAGTCTGCAGCAAAAATAATAACTGCAAACGCCCAACCAGGCGATTAATTATCAAGTGGCAAGATGCCAATATTTATAGAAGCCCTCTGGGAGAGAGGTGGCTACCTCCTAAGTTCTCTAAGTCCTAAACCCCTCTCACAACCCCAATCTACTGGCGTACGCTCCAATCATAAGACTGTACAATACAGAATGGTACCATAGCCGATGTACTTTCAATACGTCTTGTGTACAACAAGACCATGGAGTGGACGCCTGTCTCCTCTGCACTAGTCCTCATGCTCCCCGAGATTCCCGCTTTCCAATGCTATCTTGCCATGTGGCACCCGGTCAAGTTACGTCAAAAACCGTTGAAGTGCCATTCTAAGATCTCGGTGATGATGTGTGGCGTCGGATCAAAACCGGCTTTTAACAATAGCCGTTGAAACAAATGTCCTGTACATTTGTTTCATGCGGGCTCAGACTGGCACAAAATTTTAACTAGTCTCCATATTCTCCACCCCTAATTCTGTTAATCGGATTAAAGTTCCTAAACAGTGTTTAAATATATTTCAATTCCTATATAGTCTAACAAACACCTATGACAGACCGGTTATAGCTAACGGCTACGCCTCGCTCTGCCGGTTAGAGGTTCGAGTCTTGCCGGACTCAACCTTTTATTTAGAGTGACTTATGTCACTCTTTAGTCTGAGCTGAGGCAGCCATGGCTCCACCGCCCTCTCTTTCTTTCATTTACTACAACAAGTATGGGGGCTAAAAAGAGGAGGTGGAGGCAGACTGCCTACGCTTTCCCATTTAATTTTATTTATTATTTCGGACCTAGAAAATACCCTCTAAATCAAGTGATTTCAACAAATTGATCATGGCAATGACTCTTTTGGCTACGCATTGTCACTTATATCATTTTGTCAAAAAATTGTACTTTTGAAGTACACATTGGTACAAGTAAAGTACTATTGAGTCTAAATTTGACGGTCAATCGGTTGGACAACTTTGACTTTCAAAATATTGTTTAAACCGCTTAAACTTTTGTCGCTCTTGAGAAGGTCGACCTCATAGTAAAATTTGCAATTCACACGGCCGGCGAACGTTTACAATAACAAAATTGCGGCAACCACAAGTAAATAAAAGTATTGTAGATAGTCAATTTTTGTCATTACGTGAATAGCACGATGAGAGCACATTGGATATTAACTTAGCCGCAATTGAAATCTAGTCGTCTTGAGCGGTTACATTAATCTTAGACGCAAATTGAAACAAAACCTCTTTGAACATAGAGTATTGTAAGTCTTGTACTAAAATATTAAAACGCACGAAACAAAATTTCGCTGTCATGTAAGAATGTTGATTCGTAGATAGTTTGGCTCGATTTCGTCGCGCGTGAGGACGCGCATTTTTTTCCTTTAATTTTAATTTATATTTTTACGCCGGTTTTTTTTATTATAGTGTACAAAGTTTATTTCGTTTCTTGCGTTTTAATATTTTGGTATAAGACTTACAGTACTTTCAGTTTAAAGCATAATTCAAAAGTAGGCGTTTTTAGGGTAGGCCTTTGGTCGGCGCCTTTATCGTAAGTTGTGTTAAGGGCTTTTCATGTGATCTTCCTAGATCGCTACTTTGATTAGCGATTGTCCGATCGTCTGAATCTGACAGTGTAAATAATTTTTTTTGGTCTGAATGTTTTAATTAGTCTAATTTTTGGTCCGAAAGTTTAATTGGTCCAAATAGGTCCAAATACAATATGGGTCTTAAAGTCATAATGTATGTTTTGCATACAATAGGCATTTTGTATGGGCCTACTTTCACCTTCTTTTGAACTATGGTTTAAAGAGCTTTTGTTTCAATTTGCGTCTAAATTTAATGTAGCGTTTATACGACTATATTTCAATTGCAGCTAAGGGTAACATTCCATTAGGCGGTCCTAATAAATGTAAGGACAAGTCTATTGATAGTGTTTTTTGCAAGTCTGCTCCATTTTGTCGGGCCAGTAACAAACCTTCCTCAATTATGTTTGGCGCCACATTGGTTAGAGTCCAAATTCTGAAAATCTTAAAAGAATCTACAAACGGAAAGTCAGAACGAAATATTTGTACGACCGCAGTAGTTAATGATTCTTACGTCAAGTTTGCGGCGAGATTTTGATTTTCAAAATAAAAATCAAAATTTCGAAACGAAATGTTAAAAGGACGGGACAAACTTTGAAGGTCGCGGCAAACTTTGAATGTCGGTGGATGTGACGGTGCGTGCGAGAATATTTTCAAGTGACCTGCATCTAGCGTGGCAAGCGACACATGGCCTGCACGACGTGTACGCTTGTGATTGCTTGTTCAAAGTGTATATTTTTTTCCTTTTTCACGTGTACCAATTGTAATCATCGAGTGGGCCCCAACTCTTCTCGCGAGGAGAGTTGAGGGCCACTGGATGATGTGCGCGATTGATTCGAGGATCTCAAAAAGTGAAACATCCAACGGTCAAGAATTATGCCTACATCATTGGAGCTTCCCGATAGCTTTCCAATAACCATGTTTTGTCTGAAAAAAAAAAAAATATGGTACGGCTCTGTAGGACACTGTACGAAAATGTACGGCGTCTAGTAACGAACCCCACTTTTCGTCTAATGGAATGTTACCCTAAGTAAATATCCAATGTGCTCTCACCGTGGAGCTCACGTAACGACAAAAAGTGATTGTCTGCAACACTTTTATTTACATGTGGTTGCCGCAATTTTGTTACCGTAAACGTTCGTCAACCGTGTGAATTGCAAATTTTATTATGACGGTCGACGTTCGCAAGCGCGGCAAAATTTTAAGCGGTTGAAACAATATTTTGAAAATCAAAGCTGTCCAACCGATTGACAGTCAAATTTAGACTCAACGGTACTTTACTTGTACCAATGTGTACTTCAAAAGTACAATTTTTGACAAAATGACGTAAGTGACTGTGCGCAACCAAAACAATCACTGCCATGATCAATTCCCTTGCTTATGCCATGATCAATTCCCTTACTTATTACTGTACAGTACTGTACTGTAGTGTTGTGTATCGGAAATTTCATGTCGTGATGGATCAGATATTGATGGTTTGAAATATCGAGCTGGTAAGTGTTCGATATATCGCTCCAAGACCAACTTAACCATCGCGATATATCATGTTGGGGTTGGTGTCCGTACATTTTCAGTACGGAAACTTATTACGTAGAAGATACGGAGGTACAGTACTGGGGGTGAGGGAGGGAGGGGTGAGGGAGAGATGGGCGAGCCCGTGAGGGTGAAGTTTTTGTGACAGTCCAATCCGTACCATAATACGGAGGAATGGCGATAGTAATCGCAATTTCTCGCTATTGTAATGCGATATTAACTTTATCGATATTTCATCGATTATTGGTAATGTCAAAATAACCGAGATTGCGATTATTGGCAAGTGGCTCTCGATACAACTCTAGCAATTACAACAGGCATGCTAATCTGGATCGTTGAGAAAACATTGAACGCCTCAGATGTACTCATGCAATGCACAACGTCCATGATATGATGATACGCATTTGCATTTTGAATATCGGACACGTGTGCTATGTGCATGCTTGAAAAGTTTGGAATCCTGTTCTGTAAATAGTACGCTCACACTGTTGTTTCCTGGATTTTTTGGTGCCCTGTTCAGACATACAAACATATATTTTCGCGTTTCAAATTTTTCAGTTTATCTTGATGCATCATTTTGTTTCGTATGACAAGACTGGCGATGTTTCCTAGTCGACAGCAGGTTTTAGGGTTTGGCAGAAAGTTTTTAGGGTTTCCTGTTCCCATGCGTTTGCATACTTAGCAGCTTCTTGCTGCGCACGTAAGCGAATATATCTCTCAACCGAGGAACGAATATTCGTCACACATGCATATTTGATTGTTTTCTTCTATTTGGCAGGCTTCTCGTTCTGGCATATTCTTTTTCGGATATTCGTTAATTTCGGTAGGCTTTTTACACCTGCAATTTTTTTTCTTTTTCTGTTTTTCTGATACAGGAAACGTCCATTTACTCCAGAAGTGAAGGTAAGTTTTAAGCTTACAGGTTGAAACGTTGAAGACAAGAAATCCCTGGCATTCCAGTAACAGTTATTGGAAAGTAAGGTTACCAGAATCTTGATCATATTATCACGATCATTAAAATGGAAACCAAAAACTGGTTGTTGACACTCTTCCTTCTTTTGGTTGTGCTTTTTGGAAGAGCTCATAATATTTCAAATTTACCATTTGACATCCATTTTCCCTTTTTGCATACTTTAGTCATCACATTTGAATATTATTTCCACCGACTTGTACCTTTTTTTTCTTGTCGCCGTGAACTCTTGTACTCCTCTGAGCTGAACGGTTTCTGTTTGGCACTTTTATATTTTTAGGGTAATTCGTAGTGTTTTTTAAACCTTGGAAGTCCGTCACTTTATTCACTGAGAAGCTCACAAATTGTAAAATTCTCTACTGTTCTTCTTACTCACTTTTGCTGTTAACCTTTTGTTGTGAAATTCTAGTTGTTAAAATTTTGTTGTTAAACGTCGGATGTTAAACTTTTATTGTTAAACTTTGTATGGTTGAATTCATGAGAGATTCATCTGTCCATTTTCGCAGTTTTGCCGCGATTTAAAAAGCTTTTGTGGTTTCATCTTGCAACTTCCCCCCTTGACGTCTTAAGGGAGTCACGATGTTGGGCATGGACCGGAGGTAAGGCTCATTTACTTGTTTGGTGTATTCTATTTTTTGAGACTTATCGGGTAAAGAGAGGAAATATGATAAGATGGGAAGGATAAAGTTGGGGAATATAGGGAGAGGAGATAGGAGAGAGTGATGGGAGTGTGGAGGAAAGAGTGAGTGAGAAAGGAGGCGAGAGAAATGATAGGGAAGAGAAGAGAGAGGGGAGCTTGGGGCAGTGAAATGGCCAGGAAAGGGGTGAGCTGTGAAGACTGGAAAATTTTAGTCAGGAGAGAGAGAAAATCGTAGAAATATGGATGTTCATGAGAGCAGATATAGAGCGACAGAGAGATATAAATAGGTGTGAAAAAGGACTAGAGAGGTCGTAAGTGGGGAAAGATGTATAAAGAGGAGAAAGAGGGAGAAAGGTTGTTGTAGAAAAGGAGAAGAGAGGTAGAAAGAGGGAGAACCTGGAGGAAAAGAGGAGAGGGAGAGGAAGGGGACGTGCTAGAGGAAGAGGAAGGGGGAGGAGGAATGGAGAAACATTTGGAGCGTGAAAGGGATTGAGTGGTTGAAATGGTTTGGTAGAATGCTGGAGGATAGAGCACATGGTGTTCAGGTCCTCTGTGTCGAAGGTGGTAACTGTATATACTTCATGTTTAGAAAGTCAAAAATCAATTGCCGTTTGTTTGGTCATTCAGTTATTTATAGCCGTTGGCCATACATTGTCCCATTTTTGGATGAAGAAAATTCATAAGAAGACTTGTAGGGAGTCGTCTTTGCAAAATTTTGCCAGGAAAAATGGATAATTCTTGTCATTTTTCCGAGGTTGATTTTAGCATGAAGCATACTTGTGCTTCTGCCGTATCTTTATACCTTGATAGTTTAACTCATGTATTATAATTAACTTGCCTTTTGTATTAATGACTCTTATTAATGCTTTTTTAATGTGACTCGAATTAAAGCGCCAAATTAGTTTCTTGACCTAAACTTAGTATAAGGACAGTCTCAATTCTGGTCCTGTTTGTCGCAATCTTTGTTGAAATTAAGATTCCCTTTTTTCCCGGTTTCTGCCTGTATATATGAAGTGTTTTAAGCGGTACTGAACTAAAGACCCTTTCAACTTAAAATCTGAAGATTTTAACATTGTAACCTGAACATAAACTCTGGTTTATAAGCTCAATTTTTTTTAGAAACGCTACACCAAATTCTTGTTACACGCAGCACGAATTAGTGTACACCTGCTTGACCACTTTAGATTCTACCTCATTATGTTTAAGGTTTAGCCAGACCTATTTTTCAATATGTGTGTTTATTTGTAGATATCTTGTACCTCAGCAGCTACAGACTGGATCTAAAGAAAGTTCTGTCTGACTTAATGCTGAGCAGATATAGCAACGAATTAAGGTCTATTTTTATGTACTTATCGTTATTTGATTGTTTTGGGACCTCCTCTTTAATTGCTTGTTCCGTTTGGCTTAAAAAATATAAGTGGTGATATGTGCAGGGGGGGCACGTCTACTCGACGTGGTATGACTGTGTTGGGCAAGATACCAGCTGTTCCTAAACCCATCAATTTGCCCAGTCAAAGGTATACAAAAACAGGCTTGTTAACCCTGTCATGTTAGAGTATTCGGAGTCTCAGGGAAGAATGAGCCTTGTAAATATCCTTTGCTCTGATGCTGACTTGTCTGAGGACTGGACAGGCCATTTGTGGGTTATGATGCATTGATTTGCCAGACTGCAAGTTTTCTTCCTGGTGGCCTCTAAAGGATTTGGGGAGGAAAGTGAAACCTGTATGTAGTTGAATTTGAAGATGGAAAATATTAATGCACACTTGAGTTTACCCAGGTCACTGAGGTCATATGCTTATTATTTTGGCGCATCTTTGGCAGTGCTGTTCTTTTGTTGACAAGTGTATCTTGCTTGCTTGACCTTTGCTTTCATCTGTAGTGAGTGCACAACAGAGAATTGAGCTCCTTCCTAAAATTTTCCTAAGCGTTGCCTTCTCAGCTTCTTTGTTACCGAGTTTCATTTGTCTAAGTTAGAGTTTCATCCCCTTTGGTGAAGAATTGATGAAACATGTTGTACTCAAGTTATGGAGGAGTGACAGAGACCTAGTATTTTGATATTTGCTGCCACAGCAGCTTCTCCGATAGATAGCCAACTATGTGACAGACATATTCCAGTAAGTAGCTATATAAACAAAGGCCAAAATCAAGCATTCTGACAGAGTTGGTGTGGGTTGGAGTGTCCGCAGATTGGAGAACCGTGGCTTGGATCCAAATGTGGAGATTGTACCTCGGTAAGTGGTCTCGAGGCTGTTCTTAGTGTTTAAGAAACAGGACCACTAGCCAGAAAAGTTACAACATTCTGAAAACATTCTTGAGGCTTGTTTTAGCATTGGACAAAGCTTGTGAGTGTCATGAACGTCCATCAAGCTCCTAGATAATGGTTTTTTTTTTTTTTTTTCCTCCTAGTTGGGCCTTGTCATCACGTCATATTGAGGTTTTTATGTGTGATTTTAGATAAGCCTTCTGTGATGGAGCAAGTCATCTTTTTTTAATAGAAAATACCTTGCAAATGAGACATCCGATGGTTTATAAAGCTATTAGGGAAAAGCTGATGTATTTACTGTTTCACTGTCGTCGTTTTTTATTGAAATTCTTCTTTCGACTAAGTGGGAGGTTTTTTTTTTGATGCAAAAGACTTATGGCGGTCTTTTCCCTAAAAAGAGGATCTTAATGTTTATTTCCACATAATAATTTGTATGAAGTCTGAGGACATTCTGAGCCAATCTTGTAGAGATTTATCTTTGCTCTGCATTTTTTTTCTTATTTCATAGTTTGGCTGTCTGATTCGTAGGTTCACCGCAGGACTCCTGTTGCATGACATTTATTTATTTATTTTTATTTTACTTCAACATGTTGTATGGCTCAGACCTTTGTGACATTATGAGTATCTTGTAATTTTACAGTAAAAACTGATTGTCCTAGTTGAATATTGCAACAGAGGAACTGTCACTTGGGGAACTTCCACAGCCACTGGCAAGTCTCCACCTTCCTCTTCCACAAGCGCGACGAGTGCTTGGGGTCAAACTAACAACAATCCTCAACCAACTCCAAACGCGTGGGGAGCTTCTTCAACCGTCCATGGGGGACAACAGCAATCTGTCAGTGAAAATTCTGTGACTGGGCCGTGGCCAGAGGTAACTGCGAGTATTAGTACGGGAGAGGGAAGACCGGATTCAGGTGGGAGTGGATCGCGTCCATCATCTGCTGGGCCGAGTTCTGATCGTGTGGCTCTCCAGACGACACCTGGCAATAGTTGGGGACAGGTGGCAAGACCTGCCACTGCCTCAGTGGTCCAATCACAAGCAGCATATGAACAGACATCTCAACCCCAAAGACCCCATAGTGCAGAAGCACGGCATGGACCAGGAGTTTTTGCGGTTGGACTGAAAAATGGAGATGGGGCATCTTTGTCTACATCGACATTGGGACCAGCTTGGAATGGTGGAGCAAAAAGACTTGTGAGTTTTTTTGTCAACCTGAAGGCAGCAGTGATGCTGTCATGAATATAGCAGGAGTCTTTTTTGCTGCAGATTGTACGAGCTTCATCCACTTGGTTGAAAGAACTTTTCGTGACCGTATTGATGCTCATAAGTGACGTATCGAAGACAATTGTTATGATAATTTTTTTGGTATTGTTTTGCCTTCTTGAGGTCGTTTTTACCAAGTGCGTGCACTTCAAAAGTTATCGCAGCAAGGCTGTGGTTTACTATACTCTGCCTTTTTGGTTTGCTACAATTGTTCGGTATCACTGAAAATTTGTAATTTCAAATTGTGTATATTATAGTATAGCGTTAGGTGAAGACATTCTGAACCTATTTGCTAGTGTTTAAGAAAAAGTTAAGTCCGAATGTAGCCTTAATTTTTACAATCGTGGTTATTCCATTCACTGTGATTAAATTGTATTATTGATTGTTATGGATCGGGCCATGTTTTAGAAAAGCTTTATTGTAAGACTTACACAGGCCATAAATTGACATTTTGACACAGGTTGAGGACTCTCACCAGCCCTCCCGTTTTCAGCTGTCGGGTGGAGACTTCCCCACACTTGGTTCGGAAAAAAATCCAGACTTGCGACCTCAAGGTATTTTCTGGGGTACTTGAATTGAATTGGTTTGTGACTAGCTTGTAAAATCGACATGTTTATGACAAAGTGGAACCTGATGAAACTGTCATCTTGGATTGTCGCCGATTCAATGATATGGGGAGACTCTGGGAAGCTTTAGCAGTTTAACAACCACGTGTTAGTTTTTAGCTTTCTTTTGACTTTCATCCATTTTACTGTTGATTATTGTCGCTTATGGTTTACTCCATCAGGGCAATCTTGTTTCTGCCTGAAAGCAGTTATGACTGAATGAAATAAAGTATCCAGCACTGTAAAAAGACAGTGAGTGATTTGTATGCTATTGACGTTATTCTCCTGGGCTTGGTGGCATTTATTTCTTTTTTCCTTAACTGGAATTGCTGTATCAGCTCCTACAGCAGCAGCTACAAGTGAACAAGAGAGCGATTCTGCTGTAGAGTTTAAGGAAAGACCAAGAACTGCAGAAGAGAGGAGGGTTGTTGGTAGACTGAACGCCCCCGGTGAGTTTTTAAAATTTGGCTATTAAAGTATGCCTCTTGTGTTCTAGATTACAGTGACAGCAAGCCATTTAAATGTCATTTACATTTGTCATGGATGTTTGATACTGAGAAAACAAGGAACAGAATACGGCTTTTCGAAATACAGTATTTCGCTGAATGTTTCTGCTCCTGAAGGACAGGAAAAAGGAGGTATTTGCTCTCACAAATGCTTTGTATCAGCAATTACACATACAGAACATACCGAACTTGTTTGTGAATTCGTCTGAGTTTTAGATTGTCAGTTCACCATGAATGATTGAGCTCGATCTTGGTAGCTGAAATGCAGTTTATTTTTGGTCATTCGTACATTACTTAGATTGTTCTTTGGTTACCTCATTGTCAGGCGATTCTTCAGCAGATCATTGGCGGAGAGATGAGACCACTGGACCAATAGGAAGTGGTCCGCAGACTGATAGCTGGCGTAAAAACAGCAATTTCGAAGTTGAACCTTTGCCTGGACCACATGGAGCACACTCGTCTGACAATTGGAGGAGAGAAAATATTGGTATTCCAGATAACTGGCGACGTGACATTTCTGGACCATCTGATAGCTGGCGAAGAGATGGTCCTCCACATGGAGCTTTTGGACCCGGAGGTCCTCCTCCTCCTCGCGGATTTCCTATGAAGGGACCAGATGGGCCTCCTTTTGGAGCGCATGGAAGATTTAATCCGGGTCCTTTTGGTGTTCACATGGGGCCAGGACCTGGGGTTTTTGCCAGACCAGGGGAAGCATTTGGGGGCGCTGGAATTTTTGGTAGACCAGTTGGTAGGTTTCCTGGAATGTATCCACCAAATTTTGATGGGTATTATGGTGCACATATTCCAAATCCAGGCTTTGGTGGAATCGATGAACGAGAATTTATGGGCATGGGTATGGGAGGACCTGGTCCTTATGGTCAGGGGAGAGGTTTAATGGGTTTTGGACCAATGATGGGGCCTATGGGGCCTCCTGAGAGAGGACCAGGGTTTGGTCCTGGTGGTATGGGAGGGCCAGTAGGTAGTACGGGAGGGCCCCCGGGTAGTGGGGTCGCAAAGATGGGGAGACCTGGAGAGAGGGGAGAACCATTTGGCGGTGAATCAGAAGGGATAGACGCGGCGAGGAAGGGGGATAGTGAACATAGTGTTATGCGATTGGAAGGAAGGAGAGGGCCGGAGTACCCAGAAGAGACTCGCCGAGCCAATCACGGACCTGGGAGAGGGATGCATCAAGGTCAAACATGGGATTGGGCATCAGCTAGTGAAGAAGAGATTGGTATGGATTTTTCACAGCCTGTTTTTGAAGATGACTCTATGAAGGATACTGGTACTCGTTTCAATGACAGGCATAGGAGTTCAGAAAGGTCGATGAGTAATACACAGGATGTGAGGAGGGCAGGTGATGATGGACACAATTCTGATAACAGTTATAGCAGGGAAAGCGGACAGATTGAAAGAGTTTCAGAGAGACTTCCTGAAAGAGTTCCCGTAAGTGATGATGTCGTTGATGGAGGTTTGGGAGAAAAGTTATCCAAGTCTGTAGTATCCATTATACCTCCCACTGGTTTAGAAGTGATGGAAAATCGGAGTACGGATAAAAGTATGACCGATTGTACTTTGCCTGGTGTTCCAGCCTCTTCAAATGAGGGAGGGATAAGTCACGAGCCTTTTCGTATCTTAAAAAGAGTTGGTGACCCGATTCTAGAGACAGGAAGTCTTTCGATTGAAACTAGTATATCTGAATTACCATCTAAAGAACCTTTGGTGTCTGTTATTCAGCCTGAGAAAGGTAGTACAGAAATTCCTGTCAACACTAATGGGTCAGGTGAAGCACAGACGCCTAAGTCTGATACTCAAGAGATGTCTGAGCTTGTTGCTCCAGTAACTGTTTCAAAGTCAGGGACAAGCGATGTAGAGAAGGTTTCTTTCAAGGTATCAAACGAGGAAGGGCAGCAAGAAAATCTGCATGCTGTTAAGAATGTTTCTCGAAAAGGTATATCCCCATATCATCAGGTTGTTGAAGGGGAAGGTCCTCACTTACGAAATGCTCAATTTCAAGTGCTGGATCCAGTGCCAGGGAATAATCTAACTGTAAAGACTGGAACAACAGTCGAAGCAACTAAGACTGAATTACGAAGTGCAGAACAGGTTCTTGATGGTAAGCATAGTCTTGATAGAAGGTCGTTTGAGACTGGCGCAGTGAATGCGGAGGTTTCCGGGGTTGTCAAAGAAGTCCTCATTGGAGATGAGTCACCCGAGAATGTTTCGGAGAATGCTTCAGGTGGGAAGGAGGGGTCAGAAGTACACCAGAATGAGTTTGACGCTATAGCCAATAATGATGGTGAGAGTGGGAGCTCAGGAGTTGGATCAGCAGCTTGGGATTATGACGCACAAGTAAGTAGTTTTTTTCCTTCGCTCCTACAACCCCTTCGCTCTTACATCTGGTTTGGAATTTTTGGCTTAGTAATTTGTACCTCGCACTAACTTTTTGGCGGGATTCTGTTTAACGGCTCTGCTTGTTGGAAGTCTGCAATATAGTCATGGAAACCTTTCTTTTCCTCCTAGGTGTTTCAATATTGTTGTTTCTGTTGGGAATTTGCAAGATTGTTACAGGAGTTCTTTTTTTGTTCTGGCTGGAAGAGGTTTAAGGGAAATGGCTGTAACTTAGTAGGAAGTTGCAAGGTGGTAATTGGAGCCTTTTCTTTTGCCGGGGTCGGATATTACAGAGAGCAAAACTGAAGGAGAGTGCCCAGAGGGCAAAGCAGTTAAGGCGGGCGGAGGAAGAACGTATGAAGGAACAGAAAGCACGAGCTCAGGCCAAACTGGAGGAGTTGGAGCGTAGAAGGGGAGGTGGAGGCCAAGAGCAATCTACCTCTGGTGAGGATGGACCAAAAGTCCCCACCGGGACAGATGGTGACATTAGTAAGACATCTTTCCAAAGCCTTCAAGCTGTTGTCGGAGACAAGCAGGAGATTGTTTCTTTGGAGACTATAATTCCTGCAATGGAGATGTCTTCTCAGCAGTCGGTTGTTGTTAGTGGGAAAGACCAAGGGAAAGACCAAAACCGGCGTGGAGAGAAAAAGACTGGTCAACTTCGTGGTAAGGAAAAACCAAGCCATGGACCGACTCCTCCACCTCCCCCTGGACCTGTTTCATTTGAACCTCCACTGCTACCTGCACCCAATATGCAGCCATTCCCATTTTCACACCCTCAAGCCCACCCACATGTCCATCCTCATCTTCACCCGCACTTTCAAACTCAATCTCGTCCTAGGCTTCCTCAGGGAATCCAGCATGTTCCTCATATTAGGGGACCTCCCAGTCATTCTGAACCACCTCATGGTCCTGGTCAGCAACCAATAGGTGCTCATCGTCAGCCACATCATATGCATTCTCCTTCTCTTGCTTCCGCTCCCCCTCCTCCCTCTCCCTCTCCTTCCCTTTCCTTCACTCCTGGTAATGCTGTCGTCCAGGAGCAAGAATTTCCTAGAAAACAGTTTCAAGGTCCCCATAGTCCTGGAAAGCAAGTTCCAAGATTACCAGACCAGCAAGAATCTCGAGAACCGTCTCATGGTGTCCATTCATTTCAGCAACCACCAACAAACTTCAAAAATCAAAAGCAACAGCTTCCACTACCAGCTGTTCAAGCGTTATGGGGTTTTCAGAATGACCAAAATCTTCAAGCTCGTCAGAATCAGCAAAGTCATTTACCCTCTCAGATTTCACATGGACCGCAAAATGTAGTGAATCATCAACCCCATTCTCAACTTCGTCATCCTTCTGTACAACCACAACAACAACAAGTACAGGCCGGAGTAAAAACTCCTGGTTTGCAAAGTGGGCAATCACAGCAAAAAGTAGACGGGGCACACCACGAGGCAAATCCACATCCAACAGTCAAATCTAGTGAGCAAAACTCCTCAGTTACTATGAAATCAGTTGATTCTAAAAAGCCTATTGCTCTTGGTGAACGGTTAGAGGAGGGTGATGCGTCTGGAGGAGTAATGAACGAAGTAATTGGACACAGGCCAAAGAAGGGAAGTGCTGGTAGAAGTAAGGGTGTGAAACACAGGCCAAAAGGGGGAGAAGCGGTAGGTCAACAGACTGATGGTCACAACATTGATGTCATAGATGCTGACGTAGGATCTGGAGACGTAGCTCCAGTGGATTCGAGAATTGTCAGGAAAGAACAAACACCTCAAACAGTGTTACCTACAAAAACTACTGTCAGTATTCAGTCAGTTGTTCAAGTTTCTACCACTGAGAAAACTGGTTCCGCTTCTATTGGTCAACCGTTGCAAAGACCAAAACTTGTAGGTGAGAGTGGAAAACCTATTTCTGGAGAGCCTCCTCGGCATACAGACCCAGGCTTACCGTCAATGTTTGGGGAGTTCCATGTTGTTGTTGAAAATCATTTGCTCAATCTGTCTAGGACAGATGTACCACATTCAAGAAATATTGAATCGAGTGCTCCAGGAAAATTCGTACCACCTCCAGCCTCTCAGAAAGGTCCTGTTAGAGTGAGTAATAACAACAAGATGCCACAAGATGTTAGAGTTACTGACAAAATTCATCCAGTAACTCCTGAGGATGTTGCTGTTCGTCCCTCTACTCGCGGGATTCATGGATCAGGGGGAGAGGTGACAACAGGTACTAATCCCCGACCGGAAATTACAGGCTCTCATGATGCCTTGTTGGGTGAGAAGGAGAAGGAGAAGTTTGGACGAGTTGCAAATCCAGATCAAGGGAGTAAGAGAAGTGAAGGACAGCAACAACTCCACCATCAGCCTGCACAAAGGACAAGGAGGGCTGAGATGGAGAGATACTCACCTAAAATTGTTCACCAGAATCAAGAAAAGGTCAGTACAGGAGGAAGTGTGAGTGTCTCTGGAGATGAAATTCATTCTCCGTCGCTGGCAACTCCTGTCACATCTACCAACAATGCTGATCAAATAAATAATCCCAGTCAAGTACACTCTCAACAATGGCAACAAACTATTCCACATGTGACTCCCTCCTCTCAACACGTGACTCCCTCTACTCAATATGGAGCTCCTCTTCCTCAACATATTTCTCCTATGCAACATATATCTTCTGCCCAACATATACCTCAACCTCAACCTCAACCTCAGCCTCAACCTCAACCTCAACCTCGACTTCAACCTGAACCTCAACATGTACCTCATCCTCAACATATGCGTCCTCCATCTCAGCATGTGCCTCCTTCGCAACAACTAGCTTCTGAGTCTTCTTCTTCAAACAATGTTGAATCAAGAGGAAGACCAGGGACTGATGGGAAAACTGAGGGGAAAAGTCCCAAAGCCGGAGGGCGAAACAATGGGTCGTCTGGTAGAAGGAATCAGCCCAGGGGAGCTCAAAATGGGGGTACACTTAAAGAACAAAATGGTCCCCATGTGCAAACTGGAGCAGTCCCACACACATCTGAACCTGCTTCACACTCTAATCAAGTCACCCCTAGTCGAACATCTCATTCTGGTCAGCATAATGTTCCACAGCAAATCCTCAACGGTCAACCAGGAGAACATCCTTCACAGCATCCTTCTCCTCATCCTTCCTCCCATCGTCCTCTTCACCATCCTCCTCCTCATCTTTCCTCTCAGCATCTTCCGCAACATCATTCCCAACATCCTCCTCAATATCCTCTTCCTCCTCATCCTTCCCAGCATACTCCTCAACATCCTCCTCCTCCTCCTCATCATCCTCCCTCCCAGAATCCTCCTCAACACCCCCCTCAACATCCTCCTCATCCTTCCTCGCAGCATCCCTCTCAGCATCCTCCTCATCCTTCACAACATCTTCCTCAACAAACTTCCCAACATCCTCATCAACATCCTTCCCAACACCCTCAATATCCTTTTCAACATCCCTCCCAGCACCCCTCCCAACATCCTCAAAATCCTCCTCAACATCCTTCTCAACCTGTCTCACATCTTCCTAATCGGAGGACAAATCAGCAGCATACCACGCCTGCCCAACGTCCTTCTTCCACTCAACACCAAAACTCTTCGTCACATCAACGTGGAACAGGACAAAACTCATCCAGTAGTCAAAGCCAAAGCCTGTCAGAAAAACACAATAAATCGGTACGACACAATCAAAGCATGTCAGAAAGACAGAATCAAAACATGTCAGAAAGACAGAATCAAAATATGTCCGAAAGACAGAATCAAAGTATGTCAGAAAGACAGAATCAAAACCCGTCAGAAAGACACAATGGAACAATGATGTCACCTTCGTTTATGACGTCATCTGGTGCTCCGCAAAATCAACAAACACAGAAAAATTCAGTCCCAAGTGGGGGAGGAGGAGGAACAACTCCGTCGTCGCAGGCGAAAACTAACCCACCTTTGCATCAAGTCCCAGTTTCGTCTCGTGTAGATGCTCATACAGGCCCTGGAGGGAGAGGTCCAGAGGCAGGACAAACGGGTAGATCTGGATTTGGGGCTGGAAGAGGTGGTGGGAGAGGGGGGCATGGAGGTGGGACGGGGAGAGGATCATATGGAGGCAACAGAAGTGGTGATAAAGAGAAACCGAGGATGGTGATTGATGCAACTAAAGGAGCAGTTCCTGGCCAAGTCTCTACCTGAGGTTCATCTTGTAAGTGGAAAGTTGCAAATGCTCTGAAATTTAGTAAAGCTAGTTCACAAATTGCTTGGACTTGCATCACTGTTTTGGCCTAAGTAAAGATGTGTGCTTCCTGTACTAAGGCTGGAAGTGGTTTGTACCACGTACCAAAGATTATTTTCAAGTACATATCTACGTCAATAAAGGTTTCATGTCTACCTGTCAATCAAATATTTGAAATAGTACTGATACTCGTAATACGCTCGTATTTTAAAAAAAAGTAGGGTTGAGATTCATTTTAACAATTGCAGAATTCGATTACCAAATTGAGTCTGTTTTTTAGTTTAAGTGTTGGGTTGGTCTTTGGGGGTTATAGGGAGTCAAATCTATCTCTATTTTAGACAGTTGGTCTAACCTAATAATCCAATGGACATGATTGACAACATCAACATATAATGGATAAACACGGTAAGAACGATTTATACATGATGTCGACACTATTATTACATTTGTCTTTTTAGTGTTTTAGCATTCTGAAACAGATTGTCGAAAGTACCAATAGAAATGGTTCCCCACACTACAATTGTTATTGAAAATTGTGAAAAATGTGCGAGGCTGATTTTGTTCGAGTTCAGTTTGTCACTTGTAAGGCAAAGCTTTTAACATTCGCGTGATTTGATCTCTTTTGGTTTTCCAGCAATCTGTTCTCTTCCTTCTTCCTTCTTTCTCCAACTTCTTTCGTCTTTCTTCCTTCTTCTTTCTTCCTTCTTCCTTCTTCCTTCTTTCTTCCTTCTTCCTCCTTCCTTCTTCTTCCTTCTTCCTTCTTCTTCCTTCCGTCTTCCTTCTTCCTTCTTTCTTCCTTCTTCCTACTTTCTCCTTATTCTTTCATCTTTCTTCCTTCTTCTTTCTTCCTTCTATCTTCTTCCTTCTTCCTCCTTCCTTCTTTCTTCTTCCTTCTTCCTCCTTCCTTCCTTCTTCTTCCTTCTTCTTTCTTCCTTGTTCTTCTTCCTTTCTTTCTTTCTTCCTTCTTGCTTCCTCCTTCCTTCTTTCTCCTACTTCTTTCTTCCTTTTTCCTTCTTTCTCCCTCCTTCCTTCTTCCTCCTTCCTTCTTCCTTCTTTTCTTCCTTCTTCCTTCTTCTTCCTTCTTCCTTCTTCCTTCTTCCTTCTTTCTTCCTCCTTCCTTCTTCTTCCTTCTTCCTTCTTCTTCTTCCGTCTTCCTTCTTTCTTCCTACTTCCTTCTTCTTCCTTATTCTTTCTTCTTTCTTCCTTCTTCTTTCTTCCTTTCTTCTTTCTTCCTTCTTCTTCCTTCTTCCTTCTTTCTTCCTTCTTCTTTCTTCTTCCTTCTTCCTTCTTTCTTCTTTCTTCTTCCTTCTTCCTCCTTTCCTTCTTCTTCCCTGTTCTTCTTCCTTTCTTTCTTTCTTTCTTCCTTCTTGCTTCCTTCTTCCTTCTTTCTCCTACGTCTTTCTTCCTTCTTCCTTCTTTCTTCCTCCTTCCTTCTTCCTCCTTCCTTCTTCCTCCTTCCTTCTTCCTTCTTCCTTCTTCCTTCTTCCTTCTCCTCCTTCCTTCTTCTTCCTACTTTCTTCTTTCCTTTTTCTTTCTTTTTCTTTTTTCCTCCTTCCTTCCTTTTCCTTCTTTCTTCTTTCTTCTTTCTTCTTCCTCCTTCCGTCTTCTTCCTCCTTCTTTCTTCTTCCTTCTTCCTCCTTCCTTCTTCTTCCTCCTTCTTTCTTCTTTCTTCCTTGTTCTTCCTTTCTTTCTTTCTTCCTTCTTCTTTCTTCTTTCTTCCTTGTTCTTCTTCCTTTCTTTCTTTCTTTCTTCCTTCTTGCTCCCTTCTTCCTTCTTTCTCCTTCTTCTTTCGTCTTTCTTCTTTCTTCCTTTTTCCTTCCTTCTTCCTCCTTCCTTCTTCTTCCCTCTTCCTTTTTCCTTTTTCCTTTTTCCTTCTTCCCTCTTCCCTCTTCTTTCTTCTTCCTTTTTTCTTCCTTCCTCCTTCCTTTTCCCTTCTTTCTTCTTCCTTCTTTCTTCCTTCTTCCTTCTTTCTTTTTTCTTTTTTAGTCCTTCTTCCTTCTTGCTTCTTCCTTCCTCCTTTTTCTTTCTTCTTTCGTTCTTACTAAACCAACAATGCCCATAAGAATTTTCTTGTTTGAAGTTTCTCCCTTAAACTGTGGTTTTTGTTGTTTCGGGAACACAGGATGTCAGTTTTGAGGAGATGTGACGCCGGTGCCTCTCTAAAGACGGAGGGAGGGAGTCTATCCATAGCAACCTGAAGGACTGTTTTATATCGGATTTCTACTCTCTTCATGTAATAGTTACCGTTTTCTTCGAATGTTGGGCCATGCCACAACTCATATTGTGCACACCTGCAGTTACATTAGTTTTTTGTGAAGGTGTTTCCTGTAGACGTTGTTGCTAGGGTTTTAATCCACGCCTAATGAAGGAGTTTGAGTTGGTTTTATTGAAGAGTCCCACATTTTGCCGCGGCTAGTACTTTAGCCGAGGGAGTTTTTTGTATAGACTGTGTAGATTGATGATGATTGTAGGATTTTCCGCTGTACTAGTATCTCCTGTTTTGACACAATTTTTGTGAATATGTTGCGAAATTGTTGGTGCCTTTCTGTTTGGTATTGAGCCTTAGCTTGTGACTTTTGGTTTTCGCAATAATATGTGGAATTGATGGTCCCTTTGCCAAGACCTTTTTGGCTTATTACAACTTTTTGGCTTATTGTTAATGTTATGCATTTTCTCTTTGTTAGTAATATGAGGGTTCTTCACATCCAAGGGTTGTGATGACTGACACCTTCTCTAAAAAACACTAAAAAACCCTGATATTAATTCATATCACACTTTTGGGATGGATTCACCCGATACGATTTCACCCAATAAAGTTAGTTGTTGTGAATGCGCTATACTTTTATTATTTTAATTGGTTTTGATGTTTTCCTTGTCACAAATCACAACTTTTGGAGACTTCCAATCAGAAAGGAAGAACATTGGTGGATCATTTTTTATTTGACTAGTACTCACCAAGAAATAATGATTCCAAGTACGGAAAAAAAACAAAACACAGGAAGTGAGGTGGCGTTCTATAAGCACATCACCAGGAGGGTGATTTGAATTTGCAATGCTGGAGTCATTTTTGCTGTTAAATTTGCTTTGTTTTTTACCCGAAATCGGCCTCATGCTGACATGAACATTTTTATATCTCAACATCTCATTTTTATATCGTATTTTTATATCTCATTTTTATATCTCATTTTCATATCTCGTTTTTATATCTCGTTGTTATATCTAAGCCTGTGGCGTGTTAAGCATTGAATGTCTTCATCTGCGTGAGTTTTATTTTTTTATGGGTGAGTTTGGGACCTCGAGATGTGATGTTCATCTTATAAAATAGAAGCTCTATAAAAGACAAAAACAAATTTCATGTTACGGTGCTCTTCAACTGGAATCCATACATAGAACAAAACTTGGACCGTTCTTAAACTTTCATGCATTTCTAAGTTCCCCAAACAGATATTTTTCTTCGTATGTACTTGATAACCTGTAGAATGTTGGAAAAACTGATGAACACCTAGATTTTAATTTCTGGTTCTTGAGGTTTGGCTTAATTCGTTGAGGCATCCATTACAAATCATACTTTGTTCATTATTACTTATTTATATTTTATTATTTTATTTATTAAATTTTACTAATTCAGGAGCCCCATAAACCCTTAGTCCATTGACACCTCTTTTTGTACCAACAAACTCAAATTGTTTACCGTAACACTTTTTAATAATTTTTTTCTCATTTATCTAACTAAAATTGCATAAAAATATAAAAAAACCATGTAAACCTTAAAAAACCCTGGAAATTTTGTACCATAGAATGTAACCACTCCATGGTTCCCATGGGAGAGAGATAGTTGAGGTACACAACATTGTACAATAGAACGATTGCAATTTTTTAAATAATTTCATGCATTTTTGGAGATTAAGAACTTCAATTTAATGGAGTTTTGATAATTCTTGTTAAATCAAAACCCTTACCAGAAGTTACTTGAAAAAGAATTGTAAACTCTCTCTTTAATGTATAATACGCAGGATAAATTAAAAAGAACGATGGTAAACCATCTGAGTCCGGGGGTCCAAAAGGAGTGGCATGGCCGAAACTGAAAAACTACCAACAGGGGAATAAAATAACAGCACAACAAAAACAAAAAGAAAACAACAACAAAGAAAATAAAAGCACCCAAACTCAAAATGAAAAGCACGACAATTGACGAAGCCAGAACTACAACCCCAACTCCAACCCAATTAAATAACAACGAAAAGCAACCCCGTAAGTCCCCCCATCCCGGGGGAGCACGTTGAGGGAGTTCCGGAACCCAGAGACGATCCATAGCCGCAACAGCCGATCGGAGGAGAATAGAAGCTTGCACTCGTTGTAAAGCCAACATCGATATTCAATGTTGTCAATTTATCACAACTCATTTGCCTTATACCAAAGACTAACAAACAAGACTTCAAAAAATTTGAAGTAGATTATTAATAACATTAAAAAAATATAAAGAAGAAACTGAAAATTGACATGTATTCTTAAAATAAAAAAAACAATTTGATAAAAAAAACAATATTTTTCTAATCAATGGCACAAAATATATAAGATTTACACCAACCAATAAACAACTCGATTACTTCAAAATAATCGTCATTTCCAATATGAAAGAAAAAAAAGTATTTAAGGAAAAGTAAAAAGAAGTATAGAGAGGATAATTATTAAAAAGTTTT
>JBBHKE010002791.1:0-26819 GCA_037447655.1 Zygnema cylindricum
GTGCAGTTTTAGTACGGATTGGCACATTATGTGCACTATACTATTTAAAACCATCCCAATTAGAGTCGAAGAAACTAATTTAAACATCCTTTTATCAAGGTAAATAAAAAATTCGTATTATTACTTCTATTAAAGGTTTAAGGATCAAAATTAAATCGCAAGAATATAGTATTAATCACGGTGTCCTAAGATAACGTATCACAAAGTCAAAAGCTACAAAAGTAAAAGTACATAAAAGGCCAGCTTATTGGCGTAAAAAATAGGTAAATATAGTACGCTATATTTGTACCGAGTGGTATTATAACTTTCTTATGTATGTTTAACGTTTTTAGGGCTCTTCAACAAGATGGACCCTTCGATATGGCGGAATAAAAGGTGGTTTGGTGTTAGGATGTTTCACTGTTTTTATGTTTTTTGACGGCAATTTGGGTCTGCCGTTTCACACGCGACCTTCACACCTAAAAACGCAAGATTCACAACAGTGCATAAACAGTACGGTACGGTATAGTACAGTACAGCGCCAATCGCTATTAGCGTATTGAACGCTAATTCAGTCTCGCTTTTTTTTTTCCAAATTCTTAAACAGCATAAATTATTATGATTTTTCCTTTATGCCATTTATGGTTTTTTTTGTCCAATTAGCGTAAAATCGAAAGTACTATTTCATTTAAATAGTGTTGTGTACGGTAAGTATCAAATCGTACATAATTGTACCTTTTTAAGTGAAAAGTATGATTAATGAGTTTTAGTAACCGCGGACGCAAGAGAATATGCGCTTTAAAAAGGGGATGAAATCGGGTTGTCAAAAATCAAGTTCGCACACATTTGTCCAACAACCACGTTTCGAATGTGTGAACGTACGATTTGTGTACCATTTGTCAGATTTTGTACGTGCACCTATATTAGTGTTCGCGACTGACATTTTTTTTTTCAAAGATTCAAATTAGAATTAGTAAACAATTAGAATGTATGTTTTTTTTGAAAATTTTCAAATTCTTAATTAGCGTAAATCACTGTAATTATTCCTATGCGCTAAAGAAACCTGTACGCTAATAGCGATTGGCGGTGTACTGTACAGTACACCTTCAATCGCTATTAGGGTAAATAATTTTTCCGCCACTCAAAACATCTTTTCTGCGTACACACTTTTCCGATTTTCAATTTCAGACCGCCAATCGGAAGCCTAGAATTTTACCTTTCAATCGCAGCCATCAGATCTTCACTCGGACAAGTGTGTACCGAGAAAAGATGTTTTAGTAGACGAAAAAAACATTAATTCTAATAGTGATTCACGGTGCACTGTACTGTTAGTCTGTTACTGTAGTGCCGTCATTTCAATTCTCCCCTGCAAAATATTGACGGCGATCGGGACGACCGTTCGCCTAAAGAACGAACGGCCAAGATTTAAGTTTTTTTTCTTCGGGCAATTTTGAGAAGTAATTGGGGCCATCCGTTTGCGGGCGGTTCAGGGTTTATAGGATGTTTTTCAGGGTTTTAAGGGTGTTTTTCGGGTTATTTATGGTGCTTTTAGGGTTTTTTCGAGAACTTCTTCCTTGTACCTGGGAGAATATGGACCAATCCTGTTCATTTCAGCTCTTCGAGATAGTACAACAAGGGGATGAACGATTTCGCGTTAAAGTCAACAGCTCATTGGAGCGTGTGAGTGAGACAATTTGAATTTTCTTTGACGGCCGCTCTTACCGGCCGGCCAAATGCATAATTGCCAAGTCCAAAAAGGTGGCCGGTCTTTAAGACCAGACGGAAAGGCTGTACTGTACGTTAGTGTAGCTGTCCTATAGTAGCCGTTTGCGGCTATTTGTAGTTCAGGGAAATTTGTGGTTAAAAATTTCCATCAGTACATATTTGGAGAATTGGATGTATTATTTTGTCGGGATTCTAAAAGTTAAGTGTCCAGATGCCGAAGTCTATCGTTTTCTGTTACGCATTCGTAAATCTAGCATGTAAGACAAGCCTAACTTGTTGAAATATGTTACGACGGAAATTTTACTTCGGGCGTATCGACAAAGATATATGCTGACCTGGATTGACGTCCGTACAAAAACTTTTCGTGTCAGCTGAAGCACTTATGTTTTTCACAATTTGGAGTGAAAATCATTTTTGTGCAAGCTTCACAAAACGACAATGCTATAGTCAACGTACAGGCTGTCAGCTTTGCTGTCAGTGTTGCCACGCTTAGCGCGACGTGCAGATGATGTCATACCGTACTGTACAAAAATGAAATGTAGATAACATATAGGAAAAATTATATCCAAAATTAGAAGATTTTATAGTAAAAAAAATAGAGTATCTCGGAGGTTTATTACTTTATTGCTATTTCAACGGAAATGTCAATTGGATTTCTCCTAGCATACGACAAACAATTTTGTACGTGTGCGTTTCTCTACGATTTGTACTGTACTGTAAGTCTGTACCAATCTCGACAATTATAATTTACAATTGTACGGATATAAAGTTAACAAGTAGGATCATTTTGAAAACATTTCACACTCAAAAAGCTCATTCACCAAACCAAAAAAAAAAAAAAATATATATATATATATATATATATATATATATAACTATATATAATATATATAGTTATATTCATCCGTTCAAACCTTTTGTCGCCTTCGAAAAAAGCTCTAAAACAATATATCGGACGAGGGGATCCGCTATGGTTATAACAGGCTATTTAAAAAAAAAAAAAAAAAAAAAAGTGACTTTTTTATTTTAGACATGCGTAACAAATGCAATTTTGTCCTTGAAGGGCTAAAAAACTACACCGCGAATCGTTATTAGTGTCAAAGTTTAAATAGTGTTGAAGAAAATTTACAGTAATTGATGCTAATTAAGAATTTGATTTTTTTCAAAAAAAAGGCGTATTCTAATTTCGGCGTTTATGCTAATTTGGGAACAGCAAAAATGGAATGTTCGCCGTACGATTATATTCATTAAATCATTAATATATGTATCCATACAAAATATTGGAAATCGTACGCCGTCGCGAATCTAAAATGTCCGTATATGCTATACTAATTTAAGTTTCAGAATAATCACGTTTTTATTTAGCTCAAGTTCCTATGCGTGCTCGTCTGGTTTAATTCATTTTTTGTAAAATTTCACTTGAAAAGGTACAGTTATGTACGGTCTGACATCGTTCGTCTACCACAATATTTAAATTTTAGTGTTTTTTCAGGCTTTACGCTATTTTGTACGGTACCTTAATTAACGTCAAGGAAAAATTAAAATCATGTATCCTATTTGAGGAAAAAAATCAAAATTTTAAGAACCCAAATTAGTGAACTTGACACTAATAACGATTCGCGGTGTAGCAGAAGGTGTGGATAGAGATAGGAGCCAGGTGGATATGGAAACTCCTAAAATTTAGTTTATTTATTTTTTAGCGAAGGAAATTTTTATTGTTTTTTTATATTAATTATAGTACGCGCATATTACGTGTCTCCATTTTCGTACATTACAACATTATGGTACGGTGGCTGTCATCTACCGCATGCACGCAGTCATCAATTTTGTCCTTTCAAATGTTTAATTCTGTCGCTTCTCAGATGCCGATGAGCCACCTAGAAAGCGTCCACGTCAGTCGGAAACCGACAACATTGTAAAGATTTTTTCGTATGAGGATTTTTTAGATTTTGCGGCTACGTGTCCAAACCGAGTTTTGGCATTTTCTTGAATGATTGCATGGAACTTACGGACTAGACACAATTCTGCAATTGAGAAGCTATCAGAGGTCCCAAAAGGCTTTAACAGCACCAAGGAATTCTTGTCGGACCAATTGATTGCGACAGCCGACAAATTTGCCAGGCCAATAGGATGCTAGATGCCATTCGACCGTACTTCTCCGACAAGATCGCTTCAAACAGTGACGTGACAATATTGGGCCGCCAATTTGGCAGCCACTAGTGCCAAGTAGTACAAAGTCGTTGTTCTCGAGACTTAGTACTTTCTGTCCTGTAGTGACAACATGGTCAAGCTTTACGCGTAAGATTTCGTACAATCCAAACAAGCGAGCACCTTTTTACCAAAATATAATCTCCGCCTGAAACACTTTCCGTCCTCCACGTGTCAGCTTTGGCGTCACTTGCCAGTTTCATCCCAGCCGACAAAAGTTTTCATACGGAAAGCGTGCCAAATTGTAGGACTATTCAACATTTCAAATAATGCGCTATGTACGGAATTTCAAAAATGTACTGTAGCGCCCGCTGAAACAGTTTTCTAGGTCTTCATTGCGTATCAGGGGACCTCGGCCATTGATTGGTCCTTTCTAGGTCAAAACACTACCCACCTGTAATGATTACATCTAACAACAGAAGTCCTGTTTTGTCCTTTTTAGTGCGGTCTTCTCCGGTTCGCAGTCCTCGTATCGTACAATAAATACGTGCGGATTATTTAGTGCGGGAAAAATCCTGCGAAGCGTACTGGCGCGATGCAAAAAAAATAGGATTGAGTCAGCGTGATCCTCCATTGGCTCAGTTCTCAACTCTGTCGCTTAGTTCAGCCAGATTTTATATTTGAAACTTTGAACCTCGGATCTTTCCAAAAAAAAAGAAAACTAATTGCAATGGTTCATACAGAAGACAGCCAATGACATCGATGGGTCTACATTCGCACCGACCAATCACGTGATGGTCAAATAGAATGGACCAATAGAAACGCATTTTAAATTTACGATTAAAAGTTCATTGTTTTTCGAAAAGTTTTTGCGTCACTTAATTTAACTTTCTACTTTTGGAAGTAAAATATTGAAATATTGAAACAGTGGAACTGCTTTTAAGCCGTACACTTCTTAACATAGATGCATAGTTCAAAAGTAGGGGAAAGTAGGCCCATACAATATGCCTATTGTATGCAAAACATACATTATGACCTTAAGACCCATATTGTATTCCGACCAAATTGGACCAATTAAAACATCTGGACCAAAAATTGAAACAATTAAAGCATTCGGACCAAAAAAAAATATTCACACCGTCAGATTCGGACGATCGGACGGTCACTGATCAAATTCGTGATCTAAGAAGATCACATGAAAAGCCCGTAACACAACTTACGCTAAAGGCGCCGACCATACTTTTGAACTATCATCTTAATCGTCCATGGAGAAACTCTTTGTGTCGTCGGATAAAATAAATTTTTGCAGCTAAGTCTAAAATTACAGTGTACGGATTGAAAAAAACGTGAAATCAGCACGGCCGACCATATTGAAAATCTGTAATTTTTGGCTTTCACAAATTGGCAGATTCTCTACGAGCGACAGTGGTACTGTACCGTACAGTACCGCGAATCGTTACCATTACCTCCATACGAAACAACAAATAGTACTGTACCACGTGTCTGTTTTTTATTACATCAAAATAGAACATGACAAAGCCAATCAAAACTCAAATCAATCAACGGCTCACGATCTTACACAAAAACAATCGACGGTCATCCATCGTTGTCACCAGAGACGAATGCGACTACAATGCTTTGCCCTTTTAGAAAAAGGGCAAAGCAAAAACGCAACCTATAGAAAGCAGCCACGACTACCATTTTACCAATAAATGCTTGCCTCACGAACTGACCTAATCGCGACTCAAAAACCTAATTTCTGTCACGTAACTGAAAATGTCCATGCAACTGCAAATATGACTCCATGGACGATTACCGTCAGTTCCGCGGTCGGATTTTACGTTTTCGGTATAGTCACTGCAAATAGGGTTCCATTGACTCAATTTTTTAACTGCCAATAGTAAAAAAAAAACGTACCGTACTGGAGGCAACAAAATTTTGTGGTACTAAGTTGACGATCATCACATTAAAATAAAACTAAAATAACTTCGTATTGTGTGCCAACCTTCTACCCGACGAGAAAAAATAATTCTAAGGGGAAAATTCAAAAAGTTATCGGCATAAGAAACTGTTACAACCGATTTTTCCAAAAGTTTCATCCCTCTCAAGCTCATATTAATATATTTACGTGACACGCAAAACCTTTTCAAAACCAAAAACCCGTCAAGGTGTCAAAACCTTTACTTCTACAACACCGCTCATTAACGTTAAAGATTTATTATTTTTGATGAGAAATTGGATTTAATAATAAAAACAGTACTAATTTAGTGCAAAGGAGACGTGGTGAATATCAGTCCACATCATTAAATAATGTTGTTAACATTATTTCAAGATATTTTGGCAAGAAAAAATCGCGACTGAACTAGTAACGATGAGCAGTGTACTGTAGTCGTTTAAAACTTTTATTCTCCTTGTTCTAATTTTTTAATCGAAAGCCCTCTTAAAATTGTTCGAACATTTTCATTGGATGTTGACATTTTCAATTTTCGCAAACGATGCCATTTCAACGGAAGGGAGGCGTAAACTAATCAATTGCGCGTCATTTCGTGACAACCCTAACTCAATGGTTCTTCATCATTCGTACTGCTCGTACTAAGAATTTCAAAATACGTACGAATAAAACCAATATGAACTTCAACTTTCGGGTTAATAACTATGTATCCATTGGGTTTAGCCTCCTTAATACTTTTAGGGTTTTCTGTTGCAAGTACATTTTTGGTAGCGTAACAAGAAAATTTGCTACATCACGTTAGTTAGCAAAGGAAAAAGAATAACAATCCATTTTGTGTTGACTCCCGCAATTAATGATTAATGCACTGCATAGTGTGTCGTTGTTAGTGTTAATGTTTTTTTTCCACTTAAAACAAATTTTTTTCGTACACACCTGTATAGTTTTCATATGGAAATCGCCAATCGGAAGGTGAGAACCTTCCCTTTGAAATTCTATGTGCTCCATTGCCACACAGAATTCGCAGATCCAAAGAAGCTAATCTAGATAGTGTCGACTCCAAGTTTATATAAACCTAAATGATTGACCCATTGACAATCAGAACCCCATTAGAGCTTCACCCCTGTGAAATAAGACTTTCTGTCTTTTCAGTTCCACCACAAAATGCAAAGTTAGAATATGAGTTTTGGATAACATTCCCCACTTTGACTTTCCCTTAGAAATGCAGCCACCCTGGCAGGCAAAAACTCTGACCGACTTCACCCCTGTGTAGCCTAGACTTCCTTGAGTCCGCAGCAAAAAGAATCACTGAATTTGCTCACCCGAGCATTAAGTTATCAATGGTCAAATATGACCTATTTGTACAAATGCTTCTCTGGGAGAGAGGTTGAAAAAACCAAAAATATTCTAAGTCCTAAGCTACCTCTCTAAACCTATTACTAAGGTACTAGACCAATCATATGACTGTAAAGTATAAGAAGGTACAGGTACCGCTGTACTTCTTGTACGACCATAGTACGGCAGGGCCGGTCCGTTGACGCGTGTCAGTTCCGGAGCCGTAGTTGCTCCTCCTGTAATATCCGTTGTCCAACCATATTTTGCCACGTGTCATCCGCCGACATGTGGTCCGCAAACCGCCAAACTTCTATTCCGGCATTCCGGCTCCACTGTGAGTCGTTCGATCACGAAGTCGACATTTGATTGCATCCGTTGAAATCCAATGTCGTTGTGTTTCGTAATCGGTGTATATTGAGTATGTAGATTAGTGTTTGGTATATATACGTATGCTACGTAATAAATGTATCGTTTCATTGAGACCTACGGGATAAGGCTAACGGCTACGCCGTACGTCGTATATCTCGAAGGAACCAGGTTCAAATCATAGTGGGGTCACACAAATCAAACGTTTAATTACTTCTTTCCGTTTCTCTCTCCTTGTGTGATTTATGTTTATATTAAAGTTTAAACCCTATATAGTCATCTGCCCATTTATATAAATAGGATAGTACTGTTTTAGCAGATCATAGACCCATGTTCAAATCCGGTATGAGTCATCTTCATTTTGGCTGACTACCCTCTCAACCCTCCAGCCTGTCTCCCTAACTATCTGTGGGTAAACATTGTGTTTCTTCTATCTCTCAGTGACTGCAACAAGTATATAGAGAAAGAAGTATTTCCAAGCACCAAGTAGAAACTTTAAAACCTTTTAATACTATCTTTTAAACACATAGGAAAATATAGACCTAGAAAATACTTAAATTTCAACACCCTTTCAATCGCAAGCATCAGATCCATAATCTGATAAGCGTGTGCGGATAAAAGGAGTTTTATGTGGATAGTAACACTCACAGCGATACACGGTGTATTACATTCAAAGAAATTTTTTATTCAACTACACAACAATTTTCAACCGGGGCGATTAGGTTTTTTCTTGTTATGACAAACGATAACAATGTAAATAAAAATCCACTCACTTTTGAACAAAATTGCCCTCCCAAAAGTACAAATTTATGTAACGCAAAATTATTTTTTCATGAAAACAACAGTATTGTTGTCGATACTTTATGTGTAAATCTAAGGGCACTTTCCCATGAAACCGAAACTTAATCTTGTTACTTTCTATTTTAGCGAAGATTTTTCGTACTAATTTGAAAGCATTTTACTGTAACGCAAGGAATTGTTACTTTAAATTATGACAAATGTAGAGGTGGGTGTAATTTTTGCCTGATGCAAACGACTACAAAAGTTTTGACAATTGATGACGTTTACAAAATAGCGACGGTTGTAGGCGTCTAGTTTCTTGTGACATTGAAGATGTTTATGGTTTGTGACGTTTTGACGCCACACTCACTTATGATAGCGTCAACGTCACTAATTTCGAAAAAAAAATGCCGTGGTTTCCCGATTATGTTTTTTCATCCTTTCTTACTCTACTTGCCACAAAATATGCCCAAAGACACCTAAAATTAATATTTCCCAAAGATCTTTCATTTGATACCATTATTGTTGTTTTTCATCACAAGAATTGTGAGGTGGACTCTGTAATGGGAAAAGGAGAGAGAAACATGCGACTTAATGGAATTCGCTTTTTACGAAATGGCATCCAATGGTAGTGACCCCTCAACAACCCTTGTACGGAAAAAAGTGCAAGGAAAAAAGTATGCATATGCTGGAAATGTGCTGTGGTTTTTTTTATCGTATTCACCGCAAATAAGTTTTCAAGAATCTCCGATGTGTGCGACATCTACTTATTCGTTCACACAATGAAACTTTAGTTAAAGTCACCTCGCGAGGTGATTTGAGAAGAAGTTTGAAGATGGGCTGGAGGGACGCGAGAGTCGGTCGAAACGCACTAGACGACAAAATGCAGTACATTTAAAGTTTAAAAGTGACGCAAATTGTATGGTGGTAATATCATTTTTTTGGTACGGCTGCGGATTTTCTAGTTGCAGGCTAAGTTTTGGAAGAAAACAACAGAAAAAAACCCTTAATTTTATCACATGGGAAAGTGCAAATTTTGGTTCTATTGTAACAATTTTTTTTGACGATCATATATTGTCATGCAAAATGTAATAGCCAAGTCATTGGCTTTCTAGTTTTTCAATCACCACAATCATTGCATTTTGGAGAGAACCTACAGAAGGTCAATTAGCAAATCAACAGGGTGACAAAACTTGTAACTGAGCCGATGAGAGTTTTACGTCCTCAATTTGTAAATTGTTATTGCCACGCACAAAAGATCTCATGTCTATAAAGGCAAATAGTAAATCATAGTGTTATGTATCGGTAAAGATTTGCCTATAACCGATGTGGGAATTTTTTCGGGTAGCCAATAATCTATATATTGGTACGATATGGGTGTTATTGCTGATAAATAACCGATATTTACCGGTTATTATCGGTGATAACACCGATATGGATAACTATCAACGATATATGTTCGGCCAATACATATAAATGTACGGCCAGTATGTAGAAATTAATGGTCCGTTTAAAGTATTTTCTAGGTCTAAATAGAAATATAGAAAGAAGCCGAGACAGTCTACCTCTAACTTCTCTCTCTAACTCTCAAACTTGTCGCAGTCACTGAGAAGTTGGAGAGGAAGCTAGAGCCATGGCTGCCTAGTCTATCCAGAGGTTTACGAGATATGTATATTAGATTATTAACCGATTAGGGGTTTATTTACTAAAAGAATATATGATGCCTCCAGGATTTGATCCTGGTACCTGCCGGACGGTAAGCAGCCGATAGCCGGTAGCCTTATCCGTTAAGTCTAGACCTAATGTTACGTACTATAGGGTTTGATATTTAATTAAACATTAATACGTAGGATAGTTCATTTAACTGAAACTGTTTACGGAAGACATAAATCCTGTAATGTAAAAGTACGGATTATGGTACGGATAAGAAACGAATACCGCGTATTTATTTCTTTAGCGAAATGAATACTGCGCATGTTTTTATTACGGCTACGATTAATGTGAATTTAATCGGACCGCCGGATTTAACGCCGAGATCGCGGCAGAGGATTTCGGCGGTTTTTGGTCATCGCCACATCGGATGACACGTGGCGGAATGACATTAGATCACGTCATCTCCGAGGATTAAGGGAGCGAATCCGAATACACCACGTGTCGACATTTAGGCCATGTCGTACAGTGTCCGTAGAGAAAGTACACCGACAGCTATACTTTTATGTACGGAAGTTTAATATAATTGGCTCCGTACATCAGTAGATAGAGTCTGTGAGAGAGATAGGACTTAGAAAAAATAGGAGATAGGACCCTCTCTCCCACAGAGCTTTTGTACAAAAGGTCAACTTTCACCCTCCATAACTTACTGCTCAGGGGAGCAAATTCAAAGATTCTTTTTGCTATCGACTCAGAAAGTCTTGCTTTAACAAGGGTGAAGTTGGTGAGAGGTTTTGTCTCCCAGGTGGCATTTTTTCTTGCTGAAATACAAAGGGGTCAGGGTTATCCTAGAGGCTTCTTAGAAGTTGTCCATTCTGAGGACTTATGGAGGTCTCAGAGTTTCAGGTTATGGGCCCACCCTCTAGGGTACCAATCTTTAATTGAAATGGCTTCATATAGTGGGAAAGTATGATGAAAGGAGCTCTATGCTAAAAAACGTTTTGGGGGAAAGTGAGTGGACGGTTGGGGCGTCCATCAAGTCTTGGAATCCCTCCAGGGTTTGGAGGAAGCAGATTCACCAAGAAAGAGGATCCACCTTCAACGGAGGAAACAAAGGAAGGAGAGGTGGTGGACAAAGGAAAGGAGAAGGAGACGACCACACCAATAGCAACTGGTCCGGCATTCATGTCACCTATTTCGAGGAACGAGGAGAATGATAGTGAAACGTGGGACTTCAACAATATGGCGGCAAAGCAATTCATCCTACGCCATCTCACTCAACGACTTGCATGTCCTCATTTGCAGGTATAAAGAGCATCCGATCTTTGGATGGCTCTCATAGAGATGTATCGAAGTTGTACGATTCAGCAACAACAGTTGGTTGATCAGAAAGTTAAGGAATATGTATACAAAGGGGGGAAGATGTTTGATTTTTGCAATGAGTTTGCTAAACTCTTCATGGAGCTAGAGATTGCGGGAAAAGATTTTACTGAAAAAGAAAAGGTTAACTGTTTATTGATGAACTTACCCGATGAGTTCGAGAACATACTCAACCGTGTGCAAGACTTGCCGGACTCAAGGTGGATATGGAACTCAGTGGTAGGGATGATTCTCGTTCGGGAGCATACGATTGAGATCCGAAGGGGAGGAAAGAGTGGCCAAGCCTTGGCAACTGCGATCGATTGGAGGAACAAGGATTCTCGAAAACCGGTCGGAAACTATGGGGGGAGGGAGCAGAAAAATCAGGCCGACGAGTTTGGACCAAGGGCTCCCAAAGGTTTATGTCATTTTTGTAAGAAACCGGGGCACTATATGGCAAAGTGCACTAAGCTAACCGAGCTTCGGTTAAAGGAGGGGCAGACTGGTGGTACCCCAGGAGGAAAGAAAAAGGCCCTTGTGACACATGTACATGAGGCAAAATCCAAGGAGGAGGACGATGAGCTTCTTTTAGATGAGGAGTTGGAGGCGAAAAACGAGGTCGAAATTCCACGAAAGCAGAAATGTGCTTACAGTGGATTGAAAGGTGAAGCAGGCTGGATTGTAGATTCAGGTGCCTCCATGCACATGTGTAAGGATAGGCACCTGTTCACTAAGATAAGAAAGATTCCCACCGTAGAGAAAGAGTACGGGGATGGGAGGATAGTCACCACTACTCTAGAAGGATCAGTAGATTTGAAAGTGTTAGTAGAAGGAAAGACATCCATAGTAACATTCTCCGATGTATTGTTTATTTCGGAGCTGAACAAAAACCTCATCTCTATATCTGTATTAGATGATAAGAGTTTTTTTACTAGCACTAGGGAAGGAGTCTTTACTGCTAGTTTTGAGGAGGATGTGTATTTCATTGCTGAGAAAGGTAGCCATGGGATGCTTAGGCTGATGTTAAGTAATGAAACAAAGAAACTTTATTATGCTGGTGTTCATGATATTATGATGTGGCATAAGAGGCTTGGGCATGTGAATCTAGATCAGTTAAAAGAGATGAAAAAGATGGGAGTGGTGGAAGGGATTCAGTTCGGTGAGAGTGATAATATAATTGATTGTAGTAGATGTGCTAAAGGTAAAACACACAGATTACCCTTTCCTAAAAAAACCACCTATAAGGGAGAAAAAATTCTAGATCTAGTACACACAGATATTTGGGGACCGGCTAAAGTGCCCTCACTGGGGGGGATGAGATTTATGATGACTATCACTGATGATTGGTCTTGGTAATCCCGGGTGTAATTTTTGAAAAACAAGTCAGAAACTCAGGATTGTTTTAGACAATATAAATCATGGAGTGAAAAACTCCATGAAACTCCAATCAAGAGAGTAAGGAGTGATAATGGTGGGGAGTATACTTCTAACCTGTTTGACGATTTTTTGAGGGAAGATGGAGTCCAACCACAAAAGACAATTCCAAAAAACTCGGAACAGAATGGGGTAGCTGAAAGGTTAAATAGAACACTAAGTGATAGTCCTAAAAGTATGTTCTCAGGTAAAAAGATAGGAAAAAGGTTTTGGGCAGAAGCAATGAACTGTGCGAATAACCTCAAAAATAGAGTTCTTACTTCAACTATAAAAGATCAAACACCTTATGAGAGATGGATAGGCCGGAAACCAGACATATCTCACTTAAAGGTTTTTGGCAGTCAAGTATTCAGTCTAGATACAGATCGGTCTAATTGGAAGCTAGATCCTAAAGGAAAACCGGGATACTTATTAGGATATGATGAGGATGTGAAACGATATAGAGTCAATGAAAAAAAAAGGGGAAGATATAATCTTAGTAAAGCATCTAGTAGTTATGGATGAAGGAAAGTCCGTGGATCCCTTCAAGTATACAAAGTTAGTGAAAATCAGATTTGAGTCAAAAAATTCGGATGACTTTGAACTTCCTAACTATCCTGGTTTTAGAGAAGATGACATTCTTGCAGGTACAAATACGACCGAAAAGAACTCGGCTGCGGAAACTTTAGTGACAACTCTACCCGAAGTGGAAGACGTGGTGGAAACTGTTTCGGAATCAAGGGACAGGGGAGAAGCCGAGATTGTTCGAAAGAACCCACGAGAACCATCTATTTCGGCCACAGATTTTGAGGGGGGAAGGAGAAGTAGCAAAAGGTTGCAGGAAAAACACGTTTATAACAAGGTTACTAAACCATCTCATCAAGATGAACCTCAAACTTATAGAGAGGTGATGACTCGCCCAAAAAGAAACTGGTGGAATACAGCCATAAATGAGGAGATGGCCTCAATTATGGCAGCCGATACTTGGGAGCTGGTGGACTATCTTCCTAATCAAAAACCAATCCATTGTAAGTGGGTTTTCAAATTAAAACTGAACCTGGATAACACCATTAAGCGTTACAAAACCCAATTAGTGGCAAAAGAATTTACACAGAAAGAAGGAATCGATTACGAGGAAACCTTTGCCCCGGTCGTCAAATTTCACTCCGTTCGCATACTTCTCAGTCTAGCAGCAGCGAAAGACATGGAAATGCACCAGATGGACATCAAGACAGCCTTTTTGCATAGAGAATTGGAGGAGGAGATCTTCATGCGACAACCCGAAGGATTTGTGGAGGAACGACAGCAGAGTAAGGTATGCTGGCTGATTAAATCTCTTTATGGTTTGAAACAGGCGCCTCGACACTGAAATAACAAACTTGATGAGTTTCTTACCGGTCTAGGATATACCCGGATCAGCTCAGATGACTCAATCTATGTTTTCGAAGATGAGGAAGGTTTTATATTTATTGCAATTTATGTTGATGATTTGCTTGTTTTAAGTAAATCAATGGAAAAAATTAATAAACTGAAAATCGATCTTAAGGGGAGATTTGAAATGAAGGATATGGGGGAAGCAAAATATATTTTGGGAATTCAAGTAGAGAGAGACCGAAAAAGAAAGATTATAAGATTGACTCAAAAGGAAGCAATAGGGAACATGCTTGATAAATTTCAGATGGATAAAGCTAATAGTTGTACAACTCCAATGGAGTTGAAGAAGGGAAGTGAGGGGAGTGAGGAAGAAGGAGACATAGTCTTGGACGAGGAATTATCTCTTGAAGAACAGAAGTTCATGCAGACTATTCCTTACAGGCAAGTAGTGGGAAGTCTAATCTATTTTATGAATTGTACCCGGCCAGATTTAGCTGCAGCTGTAGGAGTGCTGAGTAGAAGTCTAAATGCTCCCACAAAGAGGGATTGGGAGGCAGCTAAGAGAGTCCTTAGATACTTGATAGGAGCTAGGGATCTATGGCTGAATTTGGGTGGGGAGAATACTGACATCACTACGTGGAGTGATGCCAGTTATGGTGATGCTCCGATGAGGAGATGCACTTCTGGATATGTATTATATGTGGGTGATAGGGCTTGCTGTTGGAGTAGCAAACAGCAAACGGTTATGCTCAGTCCACCATAGAGGCTGAGTATATGGCCTCTTGCTCTGCGGTAAAAGAATTGATGTGGGTCAAGTTTTTGCTCGGTGAGCTTGGTCACCTTAAGAGTGGTGTGCAGAAAATATTTTGTGATAATCAGGCAGCAATCGCTATTTTTGCCAATCCTAAACATCATTTTAAAGCCAAACACATGGATATCAGACTCAGCTTTGTTAGAGAGAAAGTAGAAAACAAAATAATCAGTTTAGAGTATCGACCAGATAGTGAGATGGTAGCAGATATGATGACCAAACCTGTGCCTTCCCTAAGCTAATTTTCTGCAGGGAGAAGTGTGGTCTGAAATTAAAGATTGACTAGAAAATAATGGGAGTGTAGAAATTAAGGGTCCTTTAAAGTATTTTCTAGGTCCAAACAGAAATATAGAAAGAAGCTGAGGCAGTCTACCTCGAACTTCTTTCTCCAACTCTCAAACTTGTCGCAGTCACTGAGAAATTGAAGAGGAAGCTAGAGCCATGGCTACCTAGGCTATCCTGAGGTTTACGGGAAATATATATATTAGGGGTTTATTTAGTAAAAAGATATGTGCCGGCCACAGGTATTGAACCTGGCACCTGCCGGACGGTGAATTGCACGTAGACGGTAACCCATGCCGTTAAGTCTTGATGTAGTGTTATGTACTATATGGTTTGATAAATGTTTAAACATTAATACGTAGGATAACTCATTTAACTAAAATTGTTTATGGGATACATAGAACCGGTAGTATAAAAATACGGATTACAGTATGGATAAGAAATCATTATCGCTCATTGATTTCTTAAGCGAAACGAATACCGTGAATGTATTTATTACGGCCACGATTAAATGTGAATTTAATCGGATGGCCGGAATTAACGCCGAGATCGCGGAAGAGGATTTCGGCGGTTTGTGGTCATCGCCACATCGGATGACACGTGGCGGAATGACATTGGATCGCGACATCTCCGAAAATTAAGGGAGCGAATCCGGACATACCACGTGTCGACATTTAGGACATGTCGTACAATGTTCGTACAAAAAGTACACCGGTAGCTGTACTTTTGTGTGCGCTGCTGTAATCTGATTGGTTCCGTACATCAGTAGATAGAGTCTGTGAGAGAGATAGGACTTAGAAAAATTAGGAGATAGGACCCTCTCTCCCAGAGAGCTTCTTTACAAAAGGTCAGCTTTGACCCTCCATAACTTACTGCTCAGGGGAGAAAATTCAGAGATTCTTTTTGCTATCGACTCAGGGGAGTCTTGCCTTCACAAGGGTGAAGTTGGTCAGAGTTTCTGTCTGTCAAAGTGACAGTTATTTTTGCTGAAACACAAAGGGGTCAGGGTTATCTTAGAGGCTTCTTGGAAGCTGTCCACTCTGAGGACTTATGGAGGTCTCAGAGTTTCAGTCTCCTCATAATCAATAATGTTTTTCTGGCTATAACTCTTAGCAACAAGCCTAACTTTAAATCTTTAATGGTATTAGCAAGAATCAATTATAACTTGAAGACCCACTTACAAGCGATCGCTTTTCAATCTTGTGGAAGTTCCATAAGCTCCCACGTTTGAGCCTCCATGATTGACTTTTTCTCGTCATTTGCTGTAGCAATCCAATGAGCTTTGTTCAGAACAGAAAAGGCAGAGGCTCCCCTGTGACTGCAGAATAAACATGGTCCACCCGATCACCTCTCAACCGGTTGCTTTGTGTTTTCTTCCTCCAAAAATCTGAAGCGAGAACTGTTAGTCTCAGCGTTGCCTCAAAGAAAGAGGAGGAGGCGGTAGAGGCGGAGGAGGTTCAGTTGCATCTGCAACAGCAAGAGTATCTGGCTTAGTCTGTAGGTAGAAGAGGAAGAGTAAGCTGCCGATAGCTTAAAGTAAGTCTGCTATAGGATGATATATTCTTGCAATTTTTCTTTCTTTCATTCATGCTAAAAACATCAACAGATTGACTTTTTCCCTTCATATGAACATTCCTAGCAATTTGAATTGTATTTTATAAAGATTATACAGTCTATATCCTACGGATTCATCATCATAGCCCAAAAATAGGCCATGTATAGATTTTAGTCTTAATTTCCAATTTGGAAGATTATCCAACATAAAACATTTGCTGCGAAAGACTCTAAAGTGAATAACATTTGGCTTTATTCCTGTCCACATTTCATAAGGTGTTTTATCCTTAACAGATCTAGTTTCTATTATATTTCTAATGTAAGAACCACACTGTAAAAACTTATCCCTAAGAATTTCGGATCCACACCTTTATCCATCATCATAGGTTTAGCACATTTACTCAAAGTCTTATTGAGTCTTTCAACCACAGTATTCTGTTCCGGATTGTAAGGAACAACAAACTCATGGGAAATTCCATTTTATTTCAAATATTCAACAAAAGCATTTGATACATACTCTCCACCGTTGTCATATCGCTAAGCAAAGATCGTTTTCCCGTGAAGTTTTTTCGCCCTCATCCGCAAATGCTTGAAATGTGTAAAAACCTCGCTCTTCTCCTTCATGAAATACACTTGGTTGAAACGTGAGTAGTCATCGGTGAAGGTAACAAGGTATTTGCTGCCACCAAGGGAAGGAACTTTGGTCGGTCACCATACATCCGAGTGGATAAGCCAAGAAGATTCGTGATAATATGAAATCTATGGTGAAAGAAGATATGAAGCACAACCATCACAAACATGGGATTCCTTTTTACCAAAGCTTGACACCTTGTATCATATTAATCTTCATCATTTTTTCCAGCCTCTCATTATACACATGACCAAGCCTTTTGTGCCACAAATTTTTTTCAGAAAGTCCACAAGAGTACACAAAATCAACTTTATTAACCAAGTCCATTTGATACAACATGTTTGGGCCTCTAGTTCCCACTAAAGCTACTCTCCCATCCTTGATTACTATCTTCTTCCCTTTGCTTTGCAACATTAAATCCTTTCATTTTTGTAACCGTAGTAGAAAACAATTTTTTCTTTAATTTCGGCATATATAAAACATCATGCAAAGTTATTTTTACAGCTTTGCCATCTATCTCACAATTCTGATCTATGCTACACTTAAGATTGGCTTCAACCATAGCACCACAAGCATAAAAGATATGACGAGTAGGGATAGGTGTCATATTGTTAAAATAATACTTGTTCCAACATAATACTTGTGTGAGGAACTTCTCGAGTCCATAATCCACCCGAGATCTTTCTCGCCCTCCATCATTTTAGCAAAGCCTATAGAAATCTGTGTCATCAAATTTAGGAAAACGTGACAACCTCAGATTTCTCCCTCTCCATTTCCTTCACCCGTTCCTCTTCCTCCGTTGAAAAAGCCGCAGTTTTGATCGGAGGACTTGGTGTAAATGGAGCTCCTCTCACCTTCCATCCTTTGTGTTAAATATCTCTTTCACACGCTTTTATATACAAGAGACAAGATCTGTACAATGGCAATTATTATAGCAATAGATAAACCTTTAATACTGCTGTAAAGATAGATTTCCTTGAATCTAGTATCTCTCTGAAATTGAGCAATGTAAGCTACAACTCCCTTTCGATAATTAAATGCCTGCTGATTTGCTTCTTCTAACACCTGCTTAGCTGTAGCTAGTTTCCAATCTTTCTTTTCCATTTTTTTCAGTTCATCATAAGCTTTTTTATACTCAATAAGAAGCCCCCTCAATAGAATCATTGCTTGGTGATTCTCAAGAAAAAACCACCTGAGCATGCATTTTCTTCTACTTTAAGTCTGAAATTATTTTAGTATTCCGCCATGCTTCCACCTGTATACTTATACTCCTTGATTCGCCCAACATTTACAATCTCATGCTGTGCATTAGCTCTAGAATATATCTTTTTCAAAGCATCCCAGATTTATGATGCTTTAGTAGCCTAAATATATGTCATATACAACTCCTAAGATATCATTAATTGTATTTGATGAAAGGCCTGCTCATTATTTTGATCATAGTTGGTATCAATTTATGCCATAGATCTATTAACAACATTGAAAAACTACACTTGTACAAAGTAAGACCTGACAAGACCTACCCAATACATGTATTCCCTCCCATCAAAAACCAGAATTAGTGAAGGCGGGCTTTTAACCTTTTGTTCTAAGAAAACTTAGTACTGAAGACGATGAGGATGTAGGTGTAGTCATCTCATAATGAAAACAAACAAGAAACTTTCACAAATACCAATGTGAAAAACAAAAACTTCAAATATACAAATTGTACGGTCACTCTACGACATGACCTTCCCAGTGACATCTGCCGGATTGGAAGCCATGGTTCCTCCTCTCGACTTCTCCGGTGTCCATTTATATGTTGCCATGTGGTGCTTTGTGATGCTATCTGCGAAAGCGGCCAAAAGGTTCATTCAGGGTTGGCGGTTGCAGCGATGGCCGTCTGATGAGAAATATCTACACGGTTGAGATTCGTGTCCGTGCGTGACTCTTCGCGTTTATGTATGACTTCGTCATGTGAACGTGCGCCATCGGTTCACATACAACTATATGTTTGTTTTCGCTGTTTAAATGAATTAGACGCTTAGTCACTCTTTTTTAACCTATCCCACTTTCTTTATCGACTCTACAGTGACTTAGCGGATAGGGCAATGTAGGACCCTAGATCAAATCTAGGCCGGTCCAACCATTTTGATAAATTGAGTTATATTTCTATCTATCTGAGCCAATTTGACAGCCAGCCGTGGCTTTCTCTCTCCATCTATCTGGCCTTCTCTCTCTATCTATCTTTTTTAGAGTCTACAACTATTTAAGACATAAAAAAGAGAGACAAGATATAAATTATCTTTTTCAACACTCCGCTTCATTTTTGGCTCTCTCTTTCTGCGAATCCACAACCATTTCTGCAATAAATTAATTTTCGTGAAGGAACGGATTTGGTCATCCTTTCGGCTAGCATTTCCCCATGCAGTTTATACACAAGTTTGATGATTTTGTTTTCAACTTTCTCTCTAACAAAACTAAGCCTTATGTTCATATGCTAAGCTTTAAAATGATGCCTGGGATTGGCAACAATTGCAATTACTGCCTGGTTATCATAAAATATGTTTTGCACTCCATTCTTTATAAATCCCAATTTTTGCAGCAAAGATTTCACCCACACTAATTCTTTCACAATTACGCATGATACGATATACTCAGCCTCCATTGTAGATTGAGCGGCAACTTTCTGTTGTTTGCTATTCTTGCCGCATTCACCCAACCCAATTCGCAAAACATATCCTGCAGTTGACCTTTTGAGTGGCACATCTCCATAAGCTCGACTTCTTTTTTGCTGATTTGATTTTTCAATAGATTTACTCCAAACTAACAAATCATCCACATAAATTGCAATTAAAATGACACCATTTTCATCTTTAAAAAGATAGATCGAGTGATGTGAGTTGATCCGTACGTAACCCTGACTGGTAAGGAACTCATCCAATTTTATGTTCCACTGTCGGGGCGCTTGTTTCAACGCGTACAATGGCTTAATAAACATGCTCACCTTGTTTTCTTCTCCTTTTATCTACAAATCCCTGCAGTTGTTTCATGAAAATTTCTTCTTGTAATTCCCCATTTAGAAAAGCGTTTTTTATGTCCGTTTGCTGTATTTCCATGTCTTCCGCTGCAAGAAGACTTAGAAGGACTCTAATTGAGGGAAACCGAACTCCCGGTGCAAAGGTCTCTTCATAATCGAGTACCTCTTTATGAGTGTATCTTTTTGCTACCAATCTAGCCTTGTACATTTCTATATATTTATCTGGGTTCAGTTTTAGTTTAAAAACCCATTTACAACCAATGGTGTTCTGTCGAGTGGATAATCTACTAACTCCCATGTGTTTGCCTCTATTATAAAACCCATATCCTCAATAATAGTTATTCTCCATGTTTCCCCTTCCAAGCTATTTATAGCTTCCAGATATGTTTTAGGTTCTTCCCGATGGGATAGCTTCGTTAAACTACCGTTGGCCAGTCTCTCTTGAATCCGTTTGCTGCTTCTCTGTCCTCCTTCAAATTTTGATGCCGGTATTAAGGGTATCCTTAGATTTTGTTTGGGTATCTCTTTGTAGAAATTTGTGATTTTTTGGGTATTTTCTAGGTTTTGTAAAGTAAAATAAAATGGGTTAGTTAAGTCAAGGCAGGTAGCTCTTAAAATCTCTTTCAAGTTTTCACACTTATTGCAGTCAATGAAGACTAGAGAAGGAGATGGAGCCATAGCCGAGGGAAGGAAAAGGTAGGAAGGTAGGGAAGATAAGAGTGAGGCAAGTCACTCTAAACAAAAACGTGCATCCTGTAGGACTTGAACCTTAGACCGGCAGAGCGAGGCGTAGTCGTTAGCTCTAACCGGTTAGTCGTAGAAGATTGTGGAAGCATATATGGTTCGATTATTTATTTAAAGTTGTAACTATAGGATAAATCTTTCAACATATTAACTAACTTTATGTAACATATATTCAATTGTAATATTAGCATGTACAGTGCATCACACAAAACAAATGTACAAGACATTTGTTTGGACGGCTAAAATCAAAATCCAGTCTACATCGGACGACTCACATGCAAGCCGACATCGCGGATTGACCGCTTTGGCGGTTTGCGGCCATAGCGTCCCCGAAGGACACGTGGCATACTCCCATTGCTCAACAAAATTACTGGAGAGCACCAGAACGGGTTTAGAGACGACAGGCGTTTGCCTTTTGGCCACATCTTACACTGAGTGTACAGGAAGTACCTGTTTTTCTATGACACCCGGTGCAGCACCAGTTGTTGCTCAAGTAGTAGCCATCATAAAACAAAAGAAAAAAAGCACTCAAGAAACCAACTTTGACCCACTACATAAAGCAGTCAATATAGCCAGATGCTCCCAAACTCTACAAAAGTAGAGTATACATTGTGTGTTGAAAACTCACAAAGTTCTAAGAAAAACGCCCAAATAAAACAAGAGATATGCCAAAAGAATATCCCTTAAAATGCACATATGTGCTCCTCAAACCCCAAAAAAGAATAAATGAAAGTCACTAAGTCCTAAAATTTATACTAATAAATTCTACTACTGCCTATCTAGCCAATCATAGCACTTTAAAAAATGTTGCGGTACTCTCTAACCGTATTTTAATGTAATCTGATTAGGTACTTGATGTATGTTAATTTATTCAACATTGCGTATACTATTCCGTACAAACAGACAAACCCTAATTGTCTACGAACGTCTTTTACTAACTGTACACATTAATAAACAAATACGTGTGAAGGAAAACTTCAATTTCCACCAAGTTATCACCAACATTGAAACTTTATACGTGACGAGATTCGCCGCGTCATAGTGGTCCACTTTCAGATTGTACTAAATCTTTGTCAATCCGATCTTGTCTATCGGACGGTATGTCATAATTATATTGTGCGCGCTATTTCGTAATCTTTATTTTACATAGGAGCCGTCCGATATGATCATTTAATTTCGTGCAGTCCAGATAGTCAATGTACACTAATTGTGATGCACAGTTTCTAAAAAATGTTTTTCAGTCCTAGAGTTTTCCTCTCACAAAACATAGAGATGCCCAAAGCTTTTTAAAACAAACACTCATCTAAAGCTTTAGACTCTCTTAATCACGTAGCCAATTAGCATCTCTGGAAACCAGTAACTTAGGAACAGGTAAGGCCTTTTTCAATATGGTAGTCACCTTTTTCTCATCCGTTAAATAACAAAGTATCACAATTTTACCAAAGACCTTCTCACGAACAAAATGCAGTCTAATATCCATATGCTTGGTCTTCAAGTGATGTGCAGGATTAGATACAATGGCAATGGCAGCTTGATTGTCACACCACAGAGTTTGCGCACCAATTTGCAAGAAATCAAGCTCTTGAAGTAGAGATTTCACCCATAGCAATTCTTTGATGGCTGAACATGCAGCCATGTATTCTGCCTAGCCATGTATTCTGGCTCTATTGTTGCCTAGGCAGTGAACTTTTGAAGCTCGCCTCTCCAACAACACGTTCCTTTTCTTACTCCTAAAACTTATCTCGTTGTCAATCGTTTGCCCGACATCTCAACGTAGCTGGCATCACTCCACGTTTGAAGTTTTAGTTCGTCTCCACCAACAGTTAGCTTGAACTCCCAAGTCCTTTCCAAGTATCCTAGGACTCGTTTAGCTGCTTGCTAATATTATTTTCATGGATCCTTTAGACTCCTTCTCAGGCACCTGTTACTATTATGTCCGGACGAGCTAAATCTATATAATAGATTGAACAATATTATTTTCATGGATCCTTTAGACTCCTTCTCAGAGCACCTATTACTATCGCAATGTCCGGACGTGTACAATTCATATAATAGATTTGACTCCCAACAATCAGTCGACAGGGAATCTTTTCCATAAAATTTGAATCCCCTATTTCTAAACTTTCTCGCACAATTATTCCCGAGTCCATTTCTGCTCCCTCTAATTTATGTATGAATTCCATAAGAGTGGCAGCTTTTTTTACATCTTTTTTGTTAAATTTTTCAAGCATATTCCCTATAGCTTCTTTTTTTGTAAGTCTAATAAATCTCTTAGTCCTATCTCTCTCTACTTTTATTCCAAGAATATACATTGCCTCCTTTAAATGTTTCATTTTTAATCTAGTTTTTAAGGCTTTTTTGATTTTGTTGATTCCCTTGATCGTTTTAGAAATAATTAACAAGTCATCCACATATACGGCAAGATTTTTTTTTCCATCTTCTCCCTGTATGATATAAACTAAGAGATCAGATCTAATCATAGTGAATACACGAGTAGTCGAATACTCATTTAAATTTAGATTTTATTACCTCGTGGCCCTTCTTGAGCCCATAAAGTGATTTCAGTTGTGTGCACACCAGACTCTCTTTTCCCTTCTTTTGGTACATTTCTGGTTGTTTCATATATTTTTTTTCTTCTAGTTCCCGATGTAAGAAAGCAGTCTTAACATCCATTTGGTGTATTTCTATATTTGCAATTCTATGACCTCCATAGGTACACAGAAACTGCAGCTTACTTGAAGCTTTGTAGGATAATTTGAAATGCCCTTCTTCCCTTTGAATCAACTGCCTCCCAAGTAGGCAAAGATTGCGGTTGCCTTCACCCCTGTGAAGGTTGGACTCCTTTAAGCCCTATGCAAAAAAAATCAATGAAAACGTCTTACCAGACGATTAAATTTCAAATGGCAAAGATGCCAATTTTTATACAAGCTGAGAGAGAGAGAGAGGTGGCTATCTGCCCGAAAAGTCTAAGTCCTATAACCCCTCTCTAAACCCCCTACTATTGTTGTACGGATCTAATCAAAACACTGTACAGTACAAGAAAGTACAACCCCTCTCTAAACCCCCTACTATTGTTGTACGGATCTAATCAAAACACTGTACAATACAAGAAAGTACAGCTCCCGATGTACTTGTTGTACGGTCATTGTACGACATGGCCACGGTGGGGACACATGTCACTTTTGGACTTGTCTCCGAGTTTCCAGCAAATCCTCTATTCGAATGACGAGGCGCCACGTAGCACCTAGTGACACAACGTCCGAAATCAACCAAAACGACTATTCCAAAATGTTGGTTTGAATAGGAGTCGTCCGATATTAATGGCATTTGATGTGCGCCGTTCAAATTAGCTGACCGTCCGTATATGAAAATATTCTAACTCTCTCTATGTTTTCAGTCCTGTAAATCTGTTAATCGGCTTAATCCGCCAGTATTAGTTTTAATAATTATCACGCCTTATATAACCTAGCATTGGTTCTAGACTATAGGACAACGTTACCGGCTACTGGCTACTGACTATAGGGACCAGGATCAAATCCTTGGTCCGTTTGTCTTTTTGCTAATAGCTAGTCTATCTTCCTCTTTTGGCTGCTTAGGCAACCATGGCTCCATCTCTCTCTGATCAATCAATCATCAGTGACTACAACAAGTATGATAACTGGAGAGAGAGAGTGGAGCCTAACCATTTGAAAAGATCATCTTTTAATTTATATCTTGACCTAGAAAATACATAAAACTCATGTTTTCAACAATATTTTCTATGGCTGCTAGTGTTAACAGAATGCGACAGTTGGAAATCTGACAACTAGTGAAAATGTCTCCTCATAGTCAATTCACTATTTTTGATCATAACCCTACGCTACTAGCCTACCTTTGTATAATTGCTTTGCGATCTGGAGGAAGTTCTACGAGTTCCCACGTTTGGGCCTCCATAATCGTTTTCATTTCGTCATTTGTTGCTGCTATCCAGTGTTCACTTTTTGGTGCACAAAACGCTTGCTGAATGGTAAGAGGCTCTTCGAAATTTGTATTTAATGCATAATGGTTTGCACTTGCCTTTTGTCGACAAATTGTCCTTCTTCCCCTCGAAAATTTTGAGGTTGAAATTGAAGGAATCCTTGAACTACGTTTTTGTCTGTGTGACTGTCCGTCCATCTGTGTTCCGATTTGATAAGTCAGCGATGTAATGCTCTCGTTGCTCGTTCAACAATGTGGTTATTTTGTCGCTAATTCGTGTATTTTCGTGGATTCCCCTTTCGGCAACTGGATCAATTTGTCGTTGGTTCAGAGACGGGCCAGTTTCACCTCGTATTGTGTAGATGTCTCCAACTCCCACTTTCGAAGGGTCAACAACGACCCCATCTCGTCGCCGGTTCAGCGTTGAGACATTCTCATCGCTGCGCGTGTTTGGTGTCTCTCCAATACTCGAGGTCGACCATGGTTTGTGTTCCAGAATCACATATTCGGCAATTTTCTAAGCTTTTTTGTTTGCGGTCATTTGAAAGACATCAACTGACTTCTCTTCATATTTTATTCTTATAGTTCTAGTAGCAAAAAAAATATTTTTAACATGTACGTATACTCTATACCCTTTTGATTGGTCATCGTAGCGTAGTAAGATTCCAACTACACCTTTTGGCTCCATTTTCCATTTATTTGGAGAATTATCTAACATGACGACATTACTTCCAAATACTCTAAAGTGACTAACTTCCGGTTTGGTTCCTGTCCATAATTCATATGGCGTCTTCCCTTTATCTTCTCTAGATTCTATTATATTTTTAATGTATGTCGCACAATTGAAGGCTTCAGCCCAGAATTTTGCATTTATATTTTTGTCCGCTACCATTGATCTGACATCTGTTAACTCTTTCAGCTACACCATTCTGTTTCTCGAGAATATGGGACTATCAAATGACGAGAAATTATGTTTTCTTTTAGATAGTTGATGAATTCTCGTGATAGATACTCTCCGCCATTGTGTGATATCAATGTTAAAATAGGAACTCCATGAATTTTCTCGCTCCATACCCTGAATTCTTTGAAGTAAGAAAACACTCACATTTCTCTTTCATAAAGTAGAATTTTGTGAACCTTGAAAAGTCATATGTAAATGTCACCAAGTATCTAAATCCAACGGGGTGATGGTATCATAGCCCGTCGCCATAAATCAGAATGAATTAATTCTAAAACTCTAGCTGCTCTATGGGTGCTTTCGGAAAGAAAAGGATTTTTATAAATCTTTCCGAGAGCGCATCCATCAAAAAAATGTTATTCCTTACTATTAATCTTTACACCTGTAATCATACCTTATTTTACCATTCTATCAAGACTTTCATTGTGGACATGACCAAGTCTTTTATGCCATAAGTCATTTTCAGATAGGACAGCCAAATGCAAAACATATTTTTCATTTATATTGGCAAGATCAAGCCTATACATCCGATTTGGACCTCGTGTTCCCACTAGTGCTACTCTGTTTATTGACTACTTGCTTTCCATTTATATAAAGCACTTCAAAGCCGTTGCTTTCTACAAGCGAAGTGGAGAAAATATATTTCTTGAGTCAAAAACATAGAGAACATCGTTATGTGTTCTTTCAACTTGTTTACCGTCAATGAGAACTTTGAGTGTTGCCCCACCGTTGGCGTTAGAGATGATTAATTGTCCGTCCGCATAATAAATTTTCTTTGGAGATATT
>JBBHKE010002791.1:28255-51776 GCA_037447655.1 Zygnema cylindricum
TAGTCGTTATAAGTCTGATTCTAGATCTTGATTCTAATAGGATCTCCAAAGATCGTTCTACGGACGAGACTCATGGTTACCTCCAGAGTCTCAACGTCCAATACCCAGGTGGGAGATCCCATAATTATAAGTTACCCTGTTCCAAGTAGATTACCTTCTCATACTACTACCCTCGGGATACACTCTTTTCTAAAACCCCTTATCACTCACCCGCTCATTTCGCCGGTAGGCCAGAACGATAAGGATGTCCAAAACCTCCTTCGTCTAAACCATCCTTTGGTCTAGAAGGCAGTAGTCTCCTGAGTTTTCTACCTCTTTCGTAGCACTACCTTTTCCCCTTTCTTTTTCTCTTTTGGTGTGGATATCGTTTCTCTTTTTCTTTCCCCTTTTCCATCACGATGCTTTCTCCATCTTTTGAGTCCTCTGATGACGGAAGATCTGGTTTCCTACCAAATCTGCTTCCTCCAAAACCTGTAGGAATAGCAAGACCGGATGGCCGCTTTACTCGCCCACTCACTATTCCCCAAAATCTTTTCTCACATAGGGCTCCCATCATCATACTCTTCCATTAGATGAACCTTGTCCCATTGAATATTAATACCCTAGAGGGTGGACCCATAACCTGCAACTCTGAGACCTCCATTGGTACTCAGAGCAGGCATCTTGCTAGAAACCTCTAGGATAATCTTAGTTCTAGATCTTAGTCTGAATATTGCTGATACCTTGACAGAGTACAGACTGAACAGACAGCGCCCCTTGGAAGAGCTGACTCCCCTGAGTCTGCCACAAAAAGAATCGTTGAATTTGCTCCCCTGAGCAGTTAATTATAAATGGTCAAAGACGATTCTTTTATATAAGAGCTCTCTGAGAGAGAGGCGGCTACCTCTAATTTTCTAAGTCCTAAACCCTTCTCTAAACCCTCTCCTATTGAAGTACGAAGCCAATCAATTGAGTGTACAGTACAGAAAGGTACTTGGTCCGAAGTACTTTGTGTACGGCCGTTGTACGACAAGGCTAGAAAGACGACGCCTGCCATATCCAGGTTCGCCATAGTATGTCCCGGAGATGCCGTCATCCAATGTCATGCTACCACGTGTCACCCGTTGTGGTTATGACCGCAAACCGCCAAATCGACCATTCCGCTTTGCCAGCTTCTTTCTCTGTCGTTAGATTGATGTCGGCTTTAATTTATAGTCGTTAAAATACAAGTAGTACATTTCCAGTGTAATTCTATTTTAACTATGTCTGTGTGATTGTGGTCCATTTGTCAGTAAATCGAACTTCTCTATTTCGTCATGTTTAAGTAGCTATCGTACCCTATATACTTCAGTACTGGTCTTAGACAACAGGGTAAGACTAACGGCTACTTTGACGGATGGTAGGTACCAGGATCAAATCCTGGGTCCGTCAATTCTTTTGGTAAGTTTACAAAGGATCTGCCTTCTGACTCTAGAAGGAGCATAGGCAGCCATGGCTTTAGCTTCCTCTCTATCGTTCAGTGACTACGACAAGTATGGGGGCTAGAGAGAGAAGCTAGAAGCAGGCTGCCTCTGCTTTTTCCTGCTCCTAATTAAATCATTTGAATAACCTAGAAAATACCTTTAATTTCAACAGTATGATTACTTCGTACGCAGTTACATGGTACGCAAGTCAAGATTTGAAATTAAGTTTGTCGGTGCTAAAAATTTGAAAGATATTCAATATCGGATCTTCATTTGCGTGGAGCCAGTCAATTTAGAACACGTGGCTTTTTGACTCTACGTGATGGAACTTCGACTCATGCCACTTTTCCATTAGTCGTCGATAGTAATGTTACGGAAAGGTTTACTGGCAATAATATTTCGTTCACTTCTCCATCAGGTCGTGTCAGCAATGGAATTTATAGCGGACCTACTTTCTTTCGATTGGATGCACGTAGATTCATGTTCTGACGGCGAGCGTCGTCAAAGATTCCAAAAGCAAAATGTCTAAAGTCGTATTCGTACAACCAGCCGCAAAATAAAATACGCGAATGTACATTTTGCACGTTCGTGTTTTGTCGTTTCACCAGCGGTGTACAGTTTCTACGTTCCTGTTTTGCCGGAACCAAATCGGAACTTTGAACTGTTGAAGACAGTAGGCGCAACAAATTCCGGTTGACGATGGATGGTGGTGGAGGCGTCACAGTACATTCTTCAACAAACTTTTTTTGGTGGTTATCTTTGTATCTGATTCCCGCCTGTGTGAAGGCGCTTGGCTCGTACGTGACATTTTACGTTTTACACGTCCGTTAAATGGCTAGTGTCCTTCTGAGGACACTAGCCATTACTGGACGAAGTGACCTTTTGCTTCGAAAACTCATAATCGGACGGTCGATGTTATCGCCCAAAAGTTTGGAGAATCTTGACGAATCTCCAGTAATGATGTTTTGAAAAAAAAAAAAACAGTACGGCCTTGTACGGCAATGAGCTGGATTTGTACGGAAATGCATTTTTTCCGGTAAACAACCCCTTAGCCTGATGGAGGTTCACCCTCAATCGACCCTGTCTGTAGAGTTTGCCGTACAATTACAGAAACGTATGATGGAACTTCACCCTCATATGAGAAATACAAAAGTATTTTACAGAGTCCGTTGTCGTATTAAATTAAACTCTATGCTAAAAAGTAAAACCTTTTCATATCAAGGATTCGCTCGTGTGGATGCACAGTATTCTCCCGCAAAACGATAACTAAATCTAAGAAAGCGTCACCAACATGGAACAACCAGCTTGAGAGGATGTCGATATCAAGCCACCTCCGAACCTAGACTACAGCTGGCTTAACTACACGACAAAATAATTACCTACAGTGAGAAAGTCGCTTTGCTCGTACAGTTTAAGTACAATTGCGTCAGTGCTTCTTTACAGAGTGTCCGTTGTCCAACATAAGTCAGTTTTCTGACAAGTGGTCGCCTCCCAGACACGACACGCGACTTATAAAAAGAGAACATAACCAACAAAATTGAAAACATTCATTGATCCAATTTTGTGTAAGTTACGGTAGCTTGTTAGTATTTGTCTACAGTACTTTTTGGCATCTTGTAGTTCTTAACTTTTTTGACATGCTGTACAAGGTCAATTCTTTGTTTTTTGTGGAGTAGACGACCGCATTCTGACAACCGTCATACATATTAACCAGCAAAGATGTACGTCATCAACGACTTTCAAGCATTTGTCGTTATATCATCTGTCCTGTGGATATAAATAAGGCAGCGTGTAAAAAAAACAACCATGTACACCTTTAATCGTTATTAGCGTATAGAATTATTAGTTTAAAGAAAAAAATAGCATCATTCATTCTAATTTAGTGCCAGGAGACGTGGCAGATTATGGTCCACGTCCTTAAATAGTGTAATTTATTATATTTAAGGTATCAATGTCAAAATTTTAGGGTGCCGATATAGCGTACATAAGGCTAATACCGATTCACGGTTTACTGTACAACCGTGGATCGTAATTAGCGTTACTAATTTATTCGCCACTGAAAACATCTTTTCTCCGTACACACTTGTTGGATTTTCAATTTGAGACCGCCGATTGGAAGCTGGGAATACTAACTTTCAATCGAAACCGTCAGATTTACAATCCGAAAAATGTGTAAGGAAATAAGATGTTTTAAGAGAAAAAAAAACATTAACACTAATAGCGATTCACGGTGTAGTGTTTGAATCATGTGTCATGAGGATTGAATGATCCATATCGGGAAGATTCGATTTTATAGTCGAGCCGCCGCCATGTCGACAAACGTCCCCTCGATACTGACTCTGTTCCGTACTGACAGCTAAATACGCAACACGACAAATTTAGCGGTATGTGAAAAAACCGACGGAACGAATGGTTGTCCTTCACTCGCCAAATTTGGCTTTTCCGTACATAAGTCAATTTGAAAGCCTTATCAGGCTGCCAAGGCTGCCAAGCTGGCATATCCGTTATAGCCTGGATAGGAGAGAATTTTTTATTTTAAGTAACATGGAAAGCGAGCGAATAATATATAGAATCCGAATTAAATCCGAGAAAAATCGTGAGGAAGAGTGAATACGGACAAAATATCAGCAATACGAGGAAAGTCACAATCTTTCCCATAAGACAAAACAGCACGTGCCTTGACAAAATGACGACATTCCTTAGTCCTCCGACAGATACCGCCGAACTTTATGACAGCTTGGAAGGAGATATTGTCGCAAACAGCCAAAAAAAGCGCCTCTTATATTGCTGCCAAGTGGCGGCTCGTGTGCGCTTTACAAAATTTGGATTTCTAGACAGCAAGCTCGAAGACACGGGCGAATATTTTTTATCGGTATGCTTAACTAGACAGTGAAGATTCTCCGAATCGAGGATCTATCAGTATCAGGAAAATCAAAGACAGTTTTTGCACGTGCTGTTTTTGTGGTTTTTAATTCTGACCGACAGAAACAGTCGCTTACGGACAAAGCTTGACGCGTGGCAGATTGTGCCGATGAAAGCTAATGAGAATCTGCCGCTAAAAGGTAGGGTTTGGCTGTTAGCAGCAGGGCTCCGTACATCTTAGCTCTGCCGTACAGTGAAGTCAGCAAAACATTTTAGATGTGCATTTAGCCATTTACTGTTTTTAATTTGGCCTTTAGGGGGTTGCCGTATAGACAACTACCTTTACGTTTCTCGAAATACACGACAAAATTATTTACGACAAACTCGAGTTGTCATAAACGTACAGGAAAGTACACGGAACCTATCTGAGACTGATTTGCATAAATTTTAACAAGTACAATGCCGTAGTCGTCTGTACAACAAACTGGTCGCTCAAAAACTCAATAAAAATTGCATATAGCCGGAAAAAAAATATACGGTTGATGATTTTTAAATGGTATACCGCAAAGCAAAAGGGGTTTAACATGCACATTTTAATTTCCATTTTTGAGCGGCGAGTTTATATGGAAACCCCCTCAAGGTGAAGCTCCATCGGACGAAAAGTGAGGTTGTTTACGAGAATCCGTATCTTTTGTACGATGACGTACTTTCTATTTTGTTTCTATTGGCAAAAAAAACATTACAGAGGATCTTACCAATATTCGCATAAAAAAAAAAAAAAAAAAACACCCTAAAAAATCCTTAACTTGGTCCGAGAAGTAACAAGGACCGTTCGATTACATGAGGGTTTCGCTCCACCTCCGAGAGGTGGCTACAACTGTGAATCCTAATTAGCGTAAAGATTTTTTTCGCCACAGAAAACATCTTTTATCCGTACATATTTGTCCGATTTTCAATTTGAGACCACCATTCGTAAGCTGAGAATGTTACCATTCAATCGAAGCCGTCAGATCCACAATCCGACAAGTGTGTACGGATAAAATATTTTTTCAGTGGCGAAAAAAATGTTAACGCTAATTACTAGTGTTGGGTATCGAGGACCTATAGCCGATATTCGATATTATCGAATTTTAGCTACCCGATAATCGATATATCGAGACCATGTACGGAGAATCTAAATATCCAGATTTTTTTTTTTTTTTTTCGGATTTTCTATTTTTTTCCGGAATTTTTTTTTTCAAAAGCCCCCCCCCCCCCCCCCCCCTTAACCGTACGTTTTACCGTACCACCCCTGTACGGTAACTGTACGGTAACTGTACGGTAACTGTACGGACACCCATTTTTTGCGATATATATCGCGATATTTTATGTTGGTCGCGGAACGATATATCGAGGACTTTCCTCGATCGATATTCGATATATCGAATATCGAAATTATCGCGATATGAAACTACCCGATACCCAACACTACTAATTACGATTCACGGTTGAAGTCAATTGAAGAATATGTAGAATTGTGACAAGTGGAGACTATGGATACGCGTCAAAATGCTATACCGTAGTGGTATTCGACATTGGGGGGAGGGCACATTTGGCGGGCGGCGGAGACCTTCGAGGAGGATTTTGCCCGGGCAATGTAAATCCCTCCCAGTTATTGATAAGGACAAAAAAATCGCGCGAAGCGCGGAGAATTTTTTTTTGGGAGTCTCCTCGCTGATTAGGTCAGATGGACAAAAAAAAAAAAAAGCCAAGTGTTCATACTTACAGCGTTCTCATATAGAGCATTCGCTACAAATAGCATCACGCGCGTCGCATGAGAACATGTAAATCGCGTTCGTGACTCAAAATATCTACAAAATTTAACAAACGTTCACACTTTAAGCACTACCATTTAATCCGTCGAACAATCTGAGCCGCGCGTCACGTGAGAACACTCACGTATGACATCGAAAACAAAAAAAATAAAGTACAGTCATATTATCGTGAGAACACTGACATATGACATTAAAAACAAGTACAGTCATTGTCGTTCTCGTTTGGCGCCGCAGGCGAAATTTTTTTTTATACGATACGTGAAATGAGGAGCATACGCGGAGAGTACAAAAATATCTTAGAGTCAAAATTGAACGAGTATTTTGAAAGGAGGAGAAAGTATTTTGAAAGCGGAGAAGTTATGTACATTCAAATTTTGAAAAGTACAACACAAATCTGCGTGTACGATTGACAGTCCCAAATGTAGAGTTATTAATCGGTTTTCGTACGGTCGAAAGTGAAATTCCGTACTTCTCAATGTAGATTAACTCTCCTCGCGGATGTCCGTACGTGGTTATATTGAATTCCGTACTCTCCAATGTAGATTAACTCTCCGCGCAAAATTCCGTACGCTCGTGATGTAGATGAACTCTCCCCCAAAATGTACTTCCATTTTAGAACATCTGTTTTCAAACGTACGGAAATATGACGTCGACTAACACTTCTAACGACATTTAGTACGCTCGAGCGTACATGAATATTAATACACGTACGCTCGAACGCAAATTATTTTAATAGAGTATATAAAATACATGTTAAATTTTCAAACTAAACCATGAATCGCTATTAATTATAAAAAATAACTCGTGTGAAGGAACAAATAGTGTTATTAACCCTATTTAATGTTATAAGAGCCTAATGCCAACAAAACAATAACGCTAAATTATACATGTAACACTATAGGTTGTGTCCACATAGTCGATGCTTGAACATGTCAGAACAAGTTGGCGTTATGTTTTCGCGTCTTTATTACTGTTATCGAATTTGGGGGTGCTTTCTCGAGACAGCGCGACTCATTTTCCCGTCTCTACATCGTTATTTGACACTTTTTTTGTAGGTTCGTACTTAAAAATAAAACAAATAGTATGTGTTGGCACATGTGTACACTACACTATTTCAAAATTGCCCGAATTATAGTCGTTGACATTGAGTACACTTTACATATATAAGCATAAAGAAAAAAATATAATTATTAATTTTATTTTGGGTTCGTGGGTCAAAATTTGGGAACGTCAGCTTAATGTTAATGACGGTAATAATAATTCACCATGTAATTTTGTTTCCAAACGAAAAAATTCAATCTTTTTTTTTGTTTTAATTATTTGTTCTTTGTCTTTTTTGTTTTATCTTTCCCATTGATGTCATATTAGTTTTGTGTTATTTGTCCATTTTATTTTTTTTAGTTTTACTTTGAAACTTATGTTGCATCGTTTTTATCATTAACATATTATTGGTTTATTTATTATTATTGTTAGTTTTTTATTAAGAAAATAACATATTTGTTTTTGTTTTTGTTAAACGAAACTGTGTTTATACGCGTATGCTTTGTTGCATATTACAAATTACTTTTTGTTTATTTTTTCGGTATGTATCGATGAAAGCTTAATAAAACCTAATTGCGTAACTTGTTTGTTAAAATCGAATGTGTAGTTTTCAATGTTTGTTAAAAGGAACGTTTATATTTATTTTTTACAAAGCATTTATTATAGTTATCATTCATCATTCGTTTTTATTTAATGTTTTCTCATGTTACCTTCAATGTTGTATGTACGCACTAATTGTAGATGTAAATAGTTTGCGCTTTGTTTGTTCAATATTGGCATTTCTTACTTTTTGAAATGAAAAACTAAATGTTTATTACGTTTACACAGCAACTTAAATTACTAGAATGTAAAACAAAAAAAGGCTAAAAAGTGATTAATGTCTTGCTTGAAGTTAAATTATAAATCGTTCGTTTGAGGTATGTTAAAGGAAAAGAAAAGTACCGTATAACTAGTTATTAGATTTCGTATGTTTTTTTTTCAAATGCTTTTCTACACAATGTTGTTTAAAATTATTACAAAATTATGTGCGTAATTAATGTATATTTATGTCTATATATGTATGTATGTATGTATATATATATTATATATACATACATACATACATACATACCTACCTACATACATACATACATACATACATACATACATACATGCATACATATATACATACATACATACATACATACATACATACATGCATGCATGCATGCATGCATACATATATACATACATACATACATACATACATACATACATACATACATACATACATACATACATACATAAAAACACACACATATATATATATATATATATATATATATATATATATATATATATATATATGTGTGTGTGTGTGTGTGTGTGTGTGTATATATATATATATATATATATATATGTGTGTTTGTTAATTTATATCATATTTAGTGTATATTGTATGTTATCACTATATTATATGTTATATATATTAAATTTCATTTTATTATATTATATCTTATTATATATTGTTATATTATATTGTATTGTAATGTATATTAAAATGTTGCTAAAATTGAACGAGAGATTAATTTAATTCGACTAAATAGATTAATAAACAGACTAATTAAAATAATAGTATCGGTAATGAGGTTTAAACGTGGTAAACTGTCATGAAATCAAAATCGTATCGGTAATGGGGTCGGAGTAATAGGGTAATGACAACATTTTGTTTTCTTAGTGTTTTATTTCATTATTTTTTGAAGGGGAGGAATAATTGGTTGCTTTACATAAAATTGAAGCGCTTAAAAAAAATTGAAGCGCTTTAAAAAAACTGAAGCATTTTAACATCGGCCGTCGCTGAACGGGCTATTTATCTGGCTGCGTCCTCCCGCGAGACGTCGTACGCCGCCAGCTAATGCAGGTATACCTGGCCCGGTGACGTCTTCGCGGGCCAATTCGAAATGTGTCGAACCGGCATCCGCGGGAGTCTCCGCGAGGTTATCCCGCGGCCGGCGTAATTCTCCTCGACCCTCCGCGAGTCTCCTCGTTTCGACCTATACCGGCTGTTTGCTCTCCGCGCGAAGCAGTATACCGCCGGAAACGTGCCTTCGGACAAGAGTGGACGCGAGTCCACTACACATTTAATTGTTATTAGTGCTGACGTTTTTTCGTCTCTTTAAACATATTTTCTCCGTACACGTATGTCAGCTTTTAGATCTGACGGTTGCGATTGAAATTTAAAATTCTCAGCTTCCGATTGACGGTCTTTAAATGAGAATCGGGACAAGAGTGTACGGACAAATGATGTTTTATGTGGCGAAATAAATTATCAGCACTAATAGCGATACACGGTGTAGAATCCAGGCGGAAATCATTGCCGAAGTATATTTCGACGTCACGCTCTGGGGCTTCGACGTTTCACGCGCAAATAGTAATGATATCTGCCGTACAGTATCCCTGGTACGGAACTACATGGGCATGCAAGTACATGGTACGCAAATGAAGATTCTAAAATTTTACATTAATACTTGATCAGATTGAAAAATCTTTGTTGATATCTAATATGCTATCTTAAAAAATAAAATATCTGTGGTGCCATACTTTTAGAACACGTGCACGCCAGCTACACCGCGAATCGTTATTAGCGTTATGAACTCTATATCGGCAACTAGTGTTGGGTATCGAGGACCCATTGCCGATATTCGATATATATCGAATTTCATGTACCCGATATTCGATATATCGCTTCGATATATCGAATTTCAAATTATCGCGATATATCGCCGATATATCGTATCGACGATATATCGAAAATGAAAATTTTACCAATTTTTTTCAAACCCCCCCCCCCCCCCCGCGCTCCGGGAGGGGGGGGGGGGGGGGGGGGGGGGGGGGGGGTTCGTACGATTCTCCGTACTCTTTTTCATACGGTTTTCCGTACTCTGACTGTACGGATATGTAATTTTTGCGATATATATCGCGATAATTTATGTTGGTCCCGGTACGATATATCGAGGAATCTGCTCGATCGATATTCGATATATCGAATATCGAAATTATCGCGATATGAAACTACCCGATACCCAACACTATCGGCAACCCAAAATTTTGACATTAATACCTTAAATAGAATAAACTACACTATTTAAGGACGTGGACCATAATCTGCAACGTCTCCTGGCACTAAATTAGAATGAATGACGCTAATTTTTTCTTTACACTAATAATTTCTCAACGCTAATAACGATTCGAGGTGTAGTTTACAGACACTACACCGCGCATCGTTATTAGTAGTGTTGGGTATCGAGGACCCATTGCCGATATTCGATATATATATATATCGAATTTCAAGTACCCGATAATCGATATATCGCTTCGATATATCGAATTTCAAATTATCGCGATATATCGCCAATATATCGCCGATATGTCGTATCGTCGATATATCGAAGCTAAAAAAAAATAAAATCCCACAGGTTTTCAAAGTCTCGTGACTTCGGACAAAGTGACTGTAAAATCTTTGCTGGAAAGAAATACGGTTTTTTCCTGAAAGTCAGCAGAGTGAAGGAGATCTCTGAGGTACATTGACGAGGTACACTTGTGAAGTACACGTACATCATACGCAAGTACGATTTTCCAGACGAAAAAGGTCGGTTTCCAGATATTCGATGATTTTTTAGATTTGGTAGTCAGCTTACGTGAAACCACTCATATCAGAACACGTATGTAAAACTTATTGACAAAAGATACGCGATGTACCCGAGACCTCTGTAATACATAAATTTTGCTGTCGATACTATTACAGAGACCTCCTCGTGTAACATACCCCAAATAATTAATTATTAGAATTTCAGAATTAGTACTTTTTTGTCGGTTACATTTTGCGGCGTCTACCTTTAAGTCACGGAACGAAAATCACGGCGTACGTGGCGTATTTGACAATTTGACTTTTTCGCTAAAATAACATATTATATAAAAAAATAAAAATAAAATATTTAAAAAGTACTATACATCGCGATATATATCGCGATAATTTATGTTGGTCTCGGTACGATATATCGAGGATCCTCCTCGATCGATATTTGATATATCGAATATCGAGATTATCGCGATATGAATCTACCCGATACCCAACACTAGTTATTAGTGTCAGGGTCACTAATTTGGGTTCTTAAATTTTTGATTTTTTTCCAAAAATAGTATACGTGATTTTATTTTTTCCTTGACGTTAATTGAGGTTCCGTACAAATTAGCGTACAGAATGAAAGTACATTAATATGTAAATAGTGTGGTGTACGGTCGATGTCAGACCGTACAAAAATGTACCTTTTTAAGTGATAATTTTACAAAAAATGAATTAAATCGGACGCGTTCGCATAGGAACGTGCGCTAAAAAAACGGGATTGGTATGACATGTAAATAAGTCTGACATGTACGGATATTTAAATTTCACTACGGTGTACGATTTTTTATATTTTGTACGGATACATATTATAATGTATATAATCGTACATAAAATTTTCCATTTTTGCTGTTCCAAATTAGCGTTAACACTGAAATTAGAATAAACCTTTTTTTTTATTATTTTAAAATTCTTAATTAGCGTCAATGACGGTATATTTACTTACACACTATTTAAAATTTGACACTAATAGCGATGCGCGGTGTACACCGCGAATCGTTATTAGTGCCAAAGTTGAAATAGTGTTGAAGAAAATTTACCGTAATTGATACTAATTAAAATTTTGATTTTTTTTTTAAAAAAAGTGTATTCTAATTTTGGCATTATGCTAATTTGGGAACAGCAAAAATGGAATATTTGCCGTACGACTATATACATTAATATATGTACTCAAACAAAATATTAGAAATCGTACGCCGTCGCGAATTTAAAATATCCGAACATGCCATACTAGTTTACGTGTCAGACTAATCCCGTTTTTCGAGCGCACGTTCCTATGCGTGCGCATCTGATTTACATCATTTTTTGTAAAATTTTCACCTGTAAAGGTACATTTATGTACGGTCTGACATCGATCGTACGCCACACTATGTAGATATTATTGTACTTTCGTTCTTTATGCTATTTTGTACGGTACCTTAATTAACGTCAAGGAAAAATTAAAATCATGTATCCTATTTGAGGAAAAAAATCAAAATTTTATGAACCCAAATTATTGACTTTGACACTAATAACGATTCGCGATGTACACAGCAAATCGTAATTAGAGTAAATAACGCTAATTCGGTCACCCTAAATTTCGACTCTATCACGTTAAATAGAGAAAATGATTCTAAATATTTCATTATACTCTTTAAGGTACTTTTTGAATGAGGGTTAATAACTCTAATACAATGTTGTTTTAAATTGTGTGGCATACGGTCGGTGAATGACCGTGCAGAATTGTACTTTACCAAGTAAAAAAATACAAATAATGATTTAATACAGACCCTTATCATGTAACTGCGTTGTAACAAACCGCGTAGTGCAAACGTCATAGTGACGATAAACTGTACGTTTTGTCAAATTTTGTACGAACACCTAATTTACAGTATAGATATTCAGCTCGTCAAATAATAATACTTAAATAAATTAGAGTAAATTCCTTTTCTATCACACAAATTAGAGTTCATAACTCTAATTATTTTTTTCTCTTTTTTACTCTAATTTTTTCTCTACCCTAATTACGATTCGCGGTGTACACGATGGCCCACCGTACAGAATGTTACAGCCAGTAACGATGACCGTACGGTAGCGTGTACCGTACAATTACAGAAGCCTCGGGATCGACGTTACTGTGTCGACAACGATAGTGCTTTTAGAGCATAGTTCAAAATTAGGTGAAAGTAGGCCCATACAACATGCCTATCGTATGTAAAACATACAATATGGCCTTAAGACCCATATTGTATTCAAACCTATTCGGACCAATTAAAACATTCAGACCAAAAATTGAACCAATTAAAACATTCGGAACAAAAAAAATTATTTACACCGTTAGATTTGGACGATCGGACAGTCGCTAATCAAAATAGCGATCTAAGAAGATCACATGAAAAGCCCATAACACAACTTATCATAAAGGCACCGACCAAATGCTTACTATAAAAACGCCTACTTTTAAACTGTGCTTCGGAGTAGACCCGGTCATTAAATGACAAACGATTTTATTCGTAAACCGCAAGAAAGTCACCATCGAGGCGCGTGGCGACACGTGTGCCTATTTTTTTTATGAAGGGAGTACGGAAATGTCGAACAAAAATTGCCAGAAGCTCGGAATTATGCTTCCTGCAGAGGGAGAAAAGAAACGGTAACAAAATTGTTTCAACGTTTTTTGTACACGTTGCATCGTTACTACTTAGTATCACCATTGTATTTTAAATACTTGGAACGTCCGGAATCGTTGTACTTACTGATTTTACCTTCCTATTGGCACTCTCGAAATCTGAAATTAAACGCGTATACACTAAAAGCTATTGTACAGCGTGAATCGTTATTATACTATAAAAATTATTAGTGTCAATAATAAATTAGTGTCATTGATGTTAATTTGTGTATCAATCCCACTCTGAAAAAAATGTTTAATTGTAATTTCTCCATAAAGCTGATTTAGGTATACATAATCCGCCGTCATTACCTATACGTTAAAATAGGTAGAGGTACAAAATCTGACAATTCGTACCACGTCTTATCCTTCCATTGTAATGAACAATCATTAAGCCGTTCATACTTATACACTAAAATAGGTACGAGATCATTCTAAGCGCAGTTGTGTATGTAAACCGACATAAGTAAATAACAATTTATGTACGAATTCGGCACCGAAGTACAGTTCTGTACGAACATTCACATTCCGTACTCCACACTATTCATGAAATAAATACGTTAACACCATTTACGCTAATTCATAAGAACCGTAATTAACGTCACAAATAAATAAGATTCATTCATTGTATTTCGGGTATTAATGTCAAAATTTTGGGGTGCCAATATAGAGTACATAAGACTAATAACGATTCACGGTGTACTATACACTATGTATCGCTATTAGAGTTAATAATTTGTTTCACCACTTAAATCACCTTTCTAAGTACACCTAAGTACACACTTATCTTATCTTCAATTTTAAAACGCCATTAAGGAGGTGAGAATGTTTACTTTCAATTGCAATCGTCAAATCCAAAATCTGACATGTGTGTACGGAGAAAAGTTGTTTTAATTTGGCAAAAAAACATTAACGCTAATAGCGATTCACGGTGTACTGTACTAGAAATGGCTAAAATGCATTTACGTTGAAAAGGATTCACGTTGTTGAATCGATGCGTACCGGGTCGCATTTTGCCCATGAACTAATTTCATAAGCATAATGAATGCGACCTCCATTGAGATTCAGATGACGTCGCAGATGATGTCACAAGGTAAAAATTGTCAAAGCCATATTTTCTTATACTGGACCGTACGTTCTTAACGGTGAGCGCCCTTGCCCTTTCGCTCGTGGTTGTGGATACTAAAACATTACATGTATTTACAAAACCTGGATTTAGTTAGGAGTTACGATCATGGTGTTAACCACATGCATTTCAACCATATTTTAACTATTTAAGATCATACAACAAACCCTTTTTGGGCCCAAACAGATTAGTGTGATCAACATTACAATATCATTTGATAACTTTTTTGGTAGTGTTGGTCCCTTTATATCTTGTTTATAAAAGCTAACAATATGTATGAAAAAATTATCACCGTACGGAATCAACAGGTGACATTTAGTTTCTACAATGTTAAACCTTGTCCGCGTTTCACCAAAATTTAAATAATTGTTACTCACCAAAAACAACATGAAAGATAATTGACATTTTTAGGTTAATAAAAAAAAAAAAAAATCTAAGCCATGAAATACTATACATATTTCAAAATAATGATAACAATAACAACTATAACATGAATAATAATTGAATAGCAATAACAATAATATCGATTATAATAATAATTACCCAAATATGTGTGTTCCATACAATTTTGAAACCCAAAAGTGTCTTACCGACCAAACGCTTTCAAAATATATCAATGACATTCGAAACAAGTGTCATGCTAGTTCAATGTAATGGCTACAAAGTCGACGCACAATTTGTTGTAAAGTGTGATACTTAAAAAAAAAAAAAAAATATATATATATATATATATATATATATATATTCGATGCGGACACAAGAAAACGAGCTAGTAATAATAACAAAATGCTCACGTTAATTTTCCTTTTACGTTAATAATAACATGCATCGTAGTTAAGGTGACCCCTCGTGAAGAAAAAGTTGAGTGTGTTACTACATTTCGTGCCTTTTGAATGCTATGGTGTAAAGAGATTTTTTGTTTTTTTTTCGATGTCATTACCATCGTCAAAAGTTTATTAATGTTTAGGTGTAGAAATGGGCCATGCGTAGTGTTTTGTTACAACGTATGCAAAATAATCGCGCCATCAAAGTAGTAGATAGACAATGTTTTTAAAAAGGGCTCGCTAATAGTCGCGTACAATCATTATACTCGCCACTAAATCATTTGCATGTCGTAATGTTATGTATTTTTTATATGGGTGGATACAAATAAACCATAATAATAATAATAATAAATATGCTAATACAGTGTCTTAGTATCACGTAACAAATTGATTTTCAATTAATATTACGAAGATTACAGGCACCGGTCGTAACTCATTTTGGTTTATTGTTTTAACCTTTTTGAACGCTTAGAAATCACAAAATGTTAAAAGTTTTATTTTCGTGCATATTGCATGCATGTTGTCCTTAATCTCTGGGGATATTACGGAGAAATGTTAAACTGTACTACATCCACTCACCAATTTTTTGGTCCACACCTTTTGTATATTTTATGAAAAAAACGACAAAACATTTATAAGCAATCTCCAAACGGTACAAGTAATGTATAAATGCCCCCATTTTTCAAATCTTAGTGAAGATTTCAAAAGCACACAGTGAATCGCTATTTGCATTAAAAAATAATTAGTGTTATTAACTCTAATTTGGTTTAAAGGCCAACAAAAAATGCTCTAATTTATTCTTAACTCTAATTTGGTACATTTTCACCATAGCGAAGCCAGTGTAGTCTATGTTCACATTGAACATGTGAGAAAAGGTTCGCGTGATTTTCCTCCGTCTTTATCTCTCGAAATCAAATCTGAGTGCGTTTTTCCGTGTCGACGAACTCACTTTCGCGTGTCGACGCCTTCACCTGACACTCTTTCTATTCGATTGTAACAAATAAGAGTAAATTTAGTACAGAATGACATATTTCGTACGCTACACTATTTAAAAACTGTCTAAATTAGACTTATTAGCGCTAATTCGATAGTATCTTTATTACCGTATAAAAACGATTAGAATTATTAATTACATTTTAGGTTTGAGGGTCAAAATTTGGGGGCGCCGAATTTGCGTTATTAACGCTAATAGCGATTCACGGTTTAGTTTTTTGAAACTCGCCTCTCAAAACAAAAAATGTGAAAACAACCACACAACGAAAAAAGCTACATTTCTACGGACCCTTAAATACGGAAAAGTACACAAGTTCGGTTCCATCCGTACGTAAAAAGTTATTGAGCCGATTTGGCCAACGACACGGTAGGCACTAATCTTACCCAGTTGTTTTTTTCCGGGTAGTGTCGAGTTTTTTTTTAATACTATGTACATTTTTTTTTTTTTTTTGTGAGGAGCCAGATTGCCTCGGATGGGAAATCTTCATGCAGATCTGGAAACTGGCGCAAATTGTGCTTTACTTGTACGTTTTGGAGACATGCCAAAGTATTTTTGTCGCATATAATAAGTACGTGTGGTCCGAGATACGGCTGGTTGTGTCCCCCTTTTGAAAACTTTAATTCTCGGTGTTTTGTTTTTTATGTGTCGGTGAATCTCGCCTGAAATTCTGGATTTATGCCAAACTCAGCGTCACTTATCGGTGACCGTACGCTAAAAAGAAATACAAAAAACACGATAAGTACAAACAGCAAATTTCTGTTCTGGCCGGAAAGCGACAATAGGGTCTCCATTCCATTAGCAACAAAAAATGGTCAATTTAGTAACCAGGGCAATTTTAAGCCGTACGATTCCTGTAAATATCTCAATCTGGACGAATCCTACGGCTCTAAACTGCCCGAATTTTTAAAAAAGCCTCGAGAATCACAAATTTTGGCCCTAACGAAGAGGAGGCCAACTTTTTTTTATTTGCCATGTCATTGTCAACAACTTTTTTTGTCTTTTTTGACATCAGACTATTTGTCTCTGTCCTTTACTGTTTTTATTTTTCGCCTCTTGGAAAAATTGCGGCAGACTGCTAATTGGTCCACGTCATAATCATGTCATAAAACAAAAAAAAAATATTTTTTTGTCGATTTGTGTCGTAGGGTTTACCGAACTTTCTACATACTTTCCTACGAAAACCTACATACTTTTTTTCACCGGCTATTCTATATCGCCGACTTTTTTCGTACAAAACTGCTCTTCTAAAATTTCCAAAGTGGTGCGGAAATTGAAAATGTTTAGAGAGCGTCCAAAATTTGCCGGATGAACATGAAAACTTGGCAATCTATTTTGTCTCGCTCGGTCAACCGTTTAGTTAGAATAGTCAACGATATGCAAGGCAGTACGGTACACCAAATAGCAAATAATGCGGGAACACTATTAATGTAAGGAAAACCATAGCGTTATTCTGACGTTATTCTGGGTCAAATGAAAGAAAGATTTAATTATGAAAAACGCGATGGTTAAACCATCAAAGTACAAAACTTGATTGAAAAGGAAAATTGTTCACTACCATTAAAGGCTAGAATTGTAAATCCAAATGTACGTACAAAAATTGTAAATGCTAACCAACACAGAGCAAAAGAAAGCAAAGAAAACATTGGAAACCAAAAAACAAACACTAAAACTAAACTACAAAAGCACTTAAAACTACACTATACAAAGGCTCTAGATGACAAAAAAGGGCCATCGGTCCAAAGCCTAAAACTAAACTACACTAAAGGTCCGAGGAACAAATATAATCAATGTGCACCGGGCCAATTGTCAAATGACCCAAAACTTTAAGGGGGTGGGCCCATGTAACCGATAATTTGGAGTGGTAATTTGTAATTTAGTGAATATTAGCAGTACACCTTGAATTGTTATTAGAGTATAATTTTTTAGGGTATAGGAACAATTACCGTTATTAACGCTAATTGGGAATTTGGAAAATTTCAAAGAAATCGTCTACTCTAATTAGGAATTAGGGTTTTTTTTTAAATAGTATGGATAATTCTATTTGAGAATTTGAAAAAAAAAAGGTACTGCAATTAGCGTTCAAAACGCTAGTAACGATTCACGGTGTAGTACACCGTGAATCACCTATAATGTTAATAAAGTAATATTGTAAAGAAACAAATAGTGTTGTTAACGCTATATTGGGTTCAATAACCTCGCGCCAACAAAACATTAACTCAAATTTATACATCTAACACTAATTACGATACACATTCCCGTAGTGTAGCCCCTCCAGCCTGTGTTCACGTAGCCAACGATTGAATAAGTGTCAAGTGAGAACAGGTTCTCGTGATTTTGCCAGTCTTTATTATTAGGAATCAATTTTGAGAGCACTTTCCCGTGTCAGCGCCACTCACTTTCCAATGTCGACGTCGTTATACGGCACTTTTTGTATATTTGTACAATAAATGAAGCAACTTTAGTACGGATTGGTACATTTTGTACACTACACTATTTACAAAACGACCAAATTAGAGGCAATGACGCTAATTAAACCGCTCATCTATTAAGGTAAAGAAAAAATCAGTATTATAAAATTTATTTAAAGTGTAAGGGTCAAAATCTAGGGCCTCAGATATAGTGTTATTAACACTATAAGCCATTCACAATGTACTTTCCAAGGTGTTTCAATGTGCGAAAATGAAATTGTTACTATGAAACTTAATGTTGGTAGACATGTGTAACGTCATTAAGAACTTTCCGCCATGGATTTCCAATGTTGTTTTTTATTCTCACTCGACTTGCCAACAAACTACGCCCAAAGGTAGATGAAATTATATTTGTATAGTTTTCCATTTCATACCAGTATTGTCGGGTTTCATACCAAAAAACACTCAAAACTTAACAATTATGACGGTCGACCATATCAGTCCATAATGAACACACAAAAAAATACATGTAAAATAAAAACACCCAAAGGAGCAACACCCAGTAAAAGAAATTCACATCAGTGTGCTTAAACCAACATACATAACTAAACGTCAGCATAACTAAAGATCTACAAAAAGTTGCCTCTTATGTCTTCCTAGCTCGGGGGAGCACGTTGAGGGAGTTTCGTAACATGATGACGATCCACAACTGGGATAGTTGATCAAACGAGGATAAAAGCTTGCACTCGCTATAAAGCCATAGATAAACATAGAAAATAAAGGAAGTGAGGACCAAAGCAATGAACGAGCGTTGACCGCAAATACAGTGAAACTAGTCCAAAGTAACTCCTAAACAACAAAATATCTTGATCACCATAGAAATAAGGCCATCCATAGTAGCTCGGTGGTTATAATCATGCAGCTTCCTCTTCGTTATGTTGCGGCAACCAGTCGAATATGCCGAGCCGCTTGACTGACGATTGTTGTCAAGATAGGGTTCCTGGAAACCATGTCACCGAATATGCAATGTGCACCACCAAGTAGTGCAATATCAACACGACATAATGGAATAATATAAGAAACCTCCCAACGAACGAAATATCCCCTCCTAGAAGCGATAATCGCAATGGTAACCCGAATCATGTCTTGCGCTTGAATAAATTCGCCCCCATAGGTGCATCGAAGCAAATAGATGCCATCTGGCTCAAAGATATGACCACACAAGCAAACAAGAGAGCTAACTAAAGGTGGATGAGGGAGGCCATGCCGAAATGACCACACAAGCAAACAAGAGAGCTAACTAAAGGTGGATGAGGGAGGCCATGCCGAAACCTAATGGTCGGGGTGAATTCAGCAGGCGTGAAACGTAGGGTGGATAAGATAGGCGTAGCTAATAACTAAAATTCGGAACTAAGTCCACCACAAGAGAGAAAGCATGCAGCGAAGAATCAAAGGAAAGCGCTAAGGGAAGCTTTGTTCAACCTGATCAAAATTGATTCTTAGACACTCGCGACAGTTTTGTAATAAGGATGGAACAAACCGGCATATCCGCGACGACAACAGGAACAGAACTTGAAGCATCCAAAATAAACACACCGTTTAAAACACGAGGGAAAATGGTGGCAAGAACAAGAGTGTCCCTATCTAGAAAACAAGAAACAAGTGCGGAGGTATTATGGTACCCACTTCCCAAATCGGCGGAAGAAGCAACACTACACCGCGAATCGTAATTAGAGTTATGTACGCTAATTCTGTCACCCCAAATTTTGACTCTATCACTATAAATAGAGTACATTATTCTAAATTATTCTTTACGTTATTTAAGGTACTTTTTGGATGGCGTTAGTAACTCTAATACAGTGCGTTTTAATTGGTGTGGTATGGTATATATGACCCGTGCAAAACTGTACTTTATAAGGCATTGTGCTACGGAACGCGTAATCATTTGATTATCAAATTTGAGCAGCTGCTGGTCGCCGCGGCGGGGCTTTGCAAGCGCCAAAGTGTGAATCCCCTCCACAATCCGCTCCCAAAGTTTCCTCCAAAAAGAGTCTTCTCCAAATGTCCTCGGGACCACGTGGGCCTCCACAAAATTTCCAAATAATCGTGTGAAACACCACGGATTAACAATGCAAATTACGAACGAAAACCAAAAGCAAATCTAAAATGTGAGGCCACGGAGATCTCAGGCCGTTTTCATGTAACTGCGTTTTAACAAACAGCGTAATGCAAACGTCATAATGACGTGAAACTGTACGTTTTGTCAGATTTTGTACTTGTCCATAATTTATAGCGAATATATTCACCCCCAAATTAGAGTTATTGATAAATTAGAGTAAATTTCCGTTTTGAAAAAGTTCTATCACACAAATTAGAGTAAATAACTCTAATATTTTTTTTACTTTTTTCACTCTAATTTTTTCTTTACTTTAATTCCGATTCGCGGGTTAGCTATCGATAGTGGATCGAATCCGCATGCAAAAGACAGGAAGAGAAGCTTGAAAGTGAGCTGAAGACGCAAACTCGCGATCAACCCCACGACCTAACAAACTGTGGACGACGTCCACGGGGCGATCATTAAAGGTGGAAAGAGATGAAACAACCGTTGGAGTGGGGAACCGCAAGTAAGGTAAGTGGGGGGATGGGGGAACACCTTGTGAAAAGGGCAAAAGCCACTTGGGGACCAGAAAGGTTGGAAGGTCGTCCCTGTGGGACAAATTTGTCTGAAGAGAAAAATCAAGAAACTGGGTGGAGGAAGTATTCAAACCAAGCTGGCAACTCAACACACGATTGCCATAGGATGGAGAAGTTTGGCAACCAAGAGGGGGGGTAAAAGAGGGGGGGTAAAAGAAAGAGGAATATCACAAGGTGACCATACAACACATTTTGAGGGTTGAATAGAAAGGTTGAGTTTCGCCAATTGATCTTTGAAAAAGTTTTAGGCCGATACGACTTTGTCCGAAGGGGCCAATAATATGTCTATCGTCCGCAGCCGAAGGGAAGAAGCAAGAAGTGAAAACGGAAGCAAAAGCGTGAAGGGCCCAGTAATAAGCAAGGGCAAACAAAGGTTACCCTAGGGGTCATACATCATACATCGTACATCATACATCATACATCATACATCATACATCATACATCATACATCATACATCATACATCATACATCATACATCATACACCATCCATGATACATGATACATGATATATGATATATGATACATGATACATCGTACATTATACGCCAGACATCATATATCATACATTATACATTATACATCATACATCATACACCATATATGATATACTATATATCTCAGCGTAGACGGGAAACATTTAAAGAACCTCGACATTATCTCTGACATACTTCCTTTATTACATTCTGACCTACGGAAAATCACCTTCAAATCAACCCGTGACAATTGAATGTGTTTCAACTTTCCTTGTCACTTTCCAAGATTCGGTTGTTTTCATAGATAAAATACTAAAGAAAGATCCCACAATGACATCCTCCTCCTACAAATCCATGAGTTCATTAATTGGTAACGTCTTTGCACTTCTGTCATCTGTAAGCGTTTTGAAGTGGTTTTAGGGTTTTCTAGGGTTTTAAAGCGTTTCCTAGGGTTTTGAAGAGTGATAAAAAAGATTTGTTGAGTTTAATAGGGTTTCTTTAGGGGCAAAAAAAAAATAACTATCATTTTAAAAGCATGCCAATCTACACACCATTGAATTTTATCGCAATCAAGATTGTCGAAGACGAGAGGTGACGAATATCGTGCCTTTATCTCCTAATACAATTCTCATATCATTGTCCAAATACAACGTCTCCACCCATCTGCACATAAAAAGAGAAAAAAGAGGGACATAAAATATGTTTTTCACAAAAGTAACTAGGACAAAAACAAATACAGATTACTCATTGGACGTAATGTGATCCACAATAATGTCGATGAATAGTGTGCGATACAGAATACTGATAATGTTGTTGTGTTTTTTGTTTTAGTCAAGTGCCAGAAAAGTGCATAGAAAGAAAAAAAATCCAAGGCAGGAAAAACCAATTTGCCAAAATATTAGAAATATCAATGAAAATTTCGTGGAAACATCCTAACTCTGTACTACAATGGACGTTAATGGTCTACGGAAAAAAAAACTATCCAGCTTTTGCAAAAGTCGCACAATCAGATGGGCTCACTATGAGATCCACAAAAAAGGACCAAAAACTACAATCTACTTGCATGTTCATGAAAATAAATAGAGGAAATAATGAGCGACTATGAGATACTATGTTTTTGTATAGTGTTTATGAGATACAGTGTTTTTACATAGTATCATCATTCCAGGTCCCTTGAAAATCCGTTTCTAGACGAAATTATGACATATGTGCATATCTCAATCTGGACAAATGATCTTTACATTTTACCAGACTCAATTTTTTTTTCGCACTGATAACCAAAATCTAGAAATATTGATGTGGATGGTCATATAATTCTTCCCGCAAACGTCTGTTCTATTGCTATGAACCAGTAGAAATGCATTGAAATGAGATGGGAAGTCTTTGAGGTAGGTGGGAAAAAACGTTTTTACTACGATGCTTACCCTTCTGGATTGAACCAAGTAAGTGGAACAGTAATCTTGAACGTATCTCCAACAGAAAGCACAAAAGATGTAAACGTCACATCCAATCGAACCAAGCCTCGGCCCGGAATTG
>JBBHKE010002791.1:54280-103469 GCA_037447655.1 Zygnema cylindricum
AGAGAGAGAGAGAGAGAGAGAGAGAGAGAGAGAGAGAGAGAGAGAGAGAGAGAGAGAGAGAGAGAGAGAGAGAATGAAGGAGAAATAAAGGCACGCCCACAGGAGGAGGTGAGAGAGGGGGAGAAATGAATAAGAGTTAAGGAGAGTACGCAAAAGGCTGCCGGTTGGGAGGAAAAGACAGTTCACTTCATTTTTATGACAGCTTCTATCACCTATGCTTAGAAAAGCATACGATATTTTTTAGTAATTGACGAGCACAAATTCACTTACAGCAAACCAAAAAAATACATAAAAACTTTAAATACACATGTATAAAAAATAAAACAACATCGAGTTCCAGCTTCCCACATGACAGGTTAAATCTCCAAAGGAGACAGAGGCACCATCATTGGGAGTCGAGTAGAGAAGGGCCCAAGAACCAGCAACAAGCGGTGATTTGATGGGATCTGGAGTAGGATTGCGTTTTGCCAATTCCTGCATTGTGCCAATATCATTTCGCATTAAAACTATTCCTGCATTATTCCAATATCATTTTGCATAAAAAAAAAATCAGCCATGGCAACATTGCGATTTTCAGGACCACTTCTACTGGTAAGAACACCTTATTTAATCAGTGTTTTGTGAGGAGACTTGGAACCATAACCAAATACTAGTCAGCACTAATTTATGTCTGGCGCTCCTATTCCGTATCTTTAATTTATATGCTGAATTATATAGATATTACCGAATCACCTAAAAACTTACTTTGTCGACAGTGGGGTCCAAACTGGCCGTGGTCGATGGCGTTTTGTAGGAAAATCATCGTGTGTAGAAGGAACGCATTGAGCATTTTGAGAGGACTTTGAGCATATTATAGACACCAATAAAGGCAATTACAACATAATTGATTTTACCGTCAATCACTACTAGTGTGTATTTGAGTTTGAAGAGGATTTCACACGAAGAAAGCCTGGGCTCGAGGACTACACATTCACCACAAAGTTGCTAGACTAATATGTACAATGCCCATCAGCATTAGAGTTAATCACTCTAACACCCTCCCTCCCTCCCTGCCTCCTCCCTCCCTCCCTCAAAAAGTTCAAACGGTTTTGAGGGGTGGAGGGAGGACTTTCTAAAGGGTTCAGGTATTTTGATGGACGAGGTGGGAACCGCTATCCGCCACTCGGACAACCTCTCTCTCTCTCTCTCTCTCTCTCTCTCACGGGAGTTGAACTCATCAGCATAGGTACTCTCTACTTTTCTTCACCATTTTTTTGTATTATTATTATTTCTTTTATTTTTTCGCGTGTTTTTAGAGCGGACAACTTTAAATTTTCCCCATTTTTCTTTTTCCTTTTCCGCAATTTACTCTTAGTGAGTTCGTTCCAGATATTTAGTCAAGTGGCTATGAGGCACTTGACAAAACATAATTTTGCGTGGCTAAATCTAATAAAAAGTTCACACTAATAATAATTCACAACTCTAGCGAGGGGCAGTTGAAAACTGAGGGAATCACACTAATCTTGGGACAAACAAAAGTCAGTGAGTAGATATCATTGACGTGTCTCACAAATACTAAGGCATAAAAAAAAAGAGTTGATGGCAAATGGTAAACCTTTTGGTGCTCCGCACAACCGCACTTCAAGGTAAATAAGACCAGCCCATTTAACTTTGCATGCAGGAAACTGATGGCACAAAGAAGTGAGACTGACTAAAAGGGACCGTGAATTGAACACAAAGGAGGCTCATGGTAATCTAGAACATAAAAACTACAAATTGACTTAAGCTTTCTTAAATGGCTTATGAAGAGGGGAATAATTGTTCATGTGTCTATTTCAGATGCCCAAGTGCTCGGAGACAGGCAGTCTGGGCAGTAGACAAAATTGGAGATTGGCTGTCTTTTAGAAAATTTGAAATTGTGCACAAGGACATATTCCTACTCCTACTCCTACTCCTACCCCTACTACTACTTTGACTCCTCCTTCGACGACTCCTCCTACTCCTCCTACTATCCCTACTCCTACTTCCTATTGCTACTCCTATTCCTACTCCCACACCCGCTCCGGCTCCGTCTCCTCCTCCTTTATTTTTTTTCTAAGTGGTCTAGCAGCGAGAATATCACTTGATAACTAAACATGTTGTTGAAAGTTTGCGTTAACCACACTGCCCATGCACTCTGATCTTAGTGGGTGTGTTTTTTCAACCAAAATCGTAGTAGTGTTAATAACACTACTTAGTTAAGTGGCCCATAATGAGCCACATATCGTTAATTCTAATGTGTTAAGTGTTCGCACTAATTATATACTAACCCTAATCGCAATGGGCGGTGTACACTGTGAATCACTATTAGAGTAAAAGCAATTATTAGCATGGCAATAATATTTGTGTTGTTACTTGTTGTTCAGTTCCAAATGACGTGGCTAATTGGGAACCGTTTAAAGAATTAGAATTAAGAAAAAAACTATTAGCGTCACTAACGCTACTTTGTGATCAGAGAAAAAATAGCTGGCAACAAGAATTGGTACCAAATTAGTGTTATTAACGCTGATAGCGATTCACGGTGTACTTGACTTGAACTTACCTTTATGAGGTTCAGAGTCATTTGCTGCTGCTCAGGTGTCACAGTTTTCTGGAAAACTTCCCAAAGAGCCCAAAAAACAAACCATTACTGCTTGACAAAACTGCTGACCACTCGCCTTCATAAGCTTCACAAAAATGATAATTCCCTTATACGACACCTGAATTTCTCACCACATCTGTATATAGAGTATAACCTCCTGTCCACTGGAGATAATTTCGGGAATTAGGGTGGTTGCGTTCAACGACTTCAATATGGCCGTTGAACAAAAGTTCAAACCCTTGGAAAACACACCTCTTCCGACTTAAGACACATTCACTTATTTCTTCATATGGCACTTCATTTACAAAAGCTGTGTGTCTAAATGACGAACAAGGCGCGTTACATCTGAGTGGTTTTACATATTTCGGTTCATATATCACCAATTTTTGCATTTTTCTTTTCTAGATAATAGAAAATGTTGCAAAATGAGGAATAGAAAGGGAAAAGGTTAAATACTTATGTTTGCGACACTCCAGTGATTGTTTTAAGAAAAACAATATTTTACATAAGCTCCAACTCTCTACTCATTAATTCAATGCTTATATGTTCTGATATGTGGCAAGATTTCATTGAAGCTATACCATGTATTACTGTATGTTGTAGTGTATGCATATTTTATTTGCATCTTTTTAACAAACATTAGGACAATGTGACAACATGCAAATTGATAACTTTAATTATTTCACAACATGTTAAGGCGTAATAGACCGTGCTTATTTTATAACAAATGTTCCTCCCCTGGATACCAGCAAGAGCAAAACAGACAAGGCTGATAATCATGGAAGTGCCTTTGCTATTCTTAATGCTCTTGCAAGGTCCCCAACTCCCTCTCTCTGTCTCAAGCTCTCTCAATATTGTGGCACAGTTGTTGTGGCAAAGCTGAATTTTTTCAAGTGTTTTTTTGAGATGATAGGATCAGTTTGATAGTTTAAGGCTCAGGGGATTTCTTCTGCTAATTGCATTTTTCCAATCCATAGCATTTTTCGTAACATATGTACTTGTCGAATGCTCGGGTTTAACATCATTTCAGGATTTCCCAAGTGTTTTTGCTGAACCTTGCAAATTTTCGCACAAGGGGTCCACGTCGGCCCCCCATCCCGTTGTCGCCGTGCGACCGTATGTTTAGGGTTTTTATTATTTGTTTTTGGGTTTTTTATATTGAAAAAAACAAATAATAAATGACCCTAAACATATAAACCCAATTCAGATACCCGATTACGGCGCTTACACCACGGTGCAACAGCTTGCACCACCTCTTGTATCAGGGTTTTTTAGGGTTTTTAAGGGTTTTGGACCTCGTATTTAGAGCATGAAACTGGTCAGACCTTTCTTGGGGCGATATTTCTTCCCGACACACAAACTATGCTATGGACGAAACCTCACAAGTTACAAGTACTTACTGTGATAGGTCACACTATTTGCCTATATGTTAGTATGTTTGTCCGATCAAGCTAATTCTACAGCTCACATCGTCTTTTCTTTTAAAACCGAATTTTACCTCAGAAATGTAGGTGAAAAATAAAGTAAACTAACCAAATCATTTGGATTTCCGATTCTGCATCTATTGATGCGCTTTTCATGCCAATATTTTGACTTTTGCAAGGTAAAAGTGCATAGTATATGGGCGTTTTCTGCACTAATCCTATTTTAGTACTTTAATGCATATAGGACGGGCGCACTAAGCGGCACTTTTGATCTATGATATCAACAAAACCAATTGTACCTTTCCAGCATGATAGAGTGCATTAGAACCAACAGTACCTGCCCAGCATTGGTTCCACTAACTGCCTTCATCAAGGAACGCTTCATATCGACAAGTGACGTCTCCGGCTCCTTCTTGGACGCGGTGTCTATATCGATGCCGCCCATTTGTTGTGCTTTCACGATCTCGATATTTGAGCGGTACACCTTGAATCGTTATTAGCGTATAGAAATTATTAGTGTAAAGAAAAAATTAGCGTCATTATTTCTAATTTAGTGCCAGGAGACGTGGCAGATTATGGTCCACGTCCTTAAATAGTGTAATTTATTATATTTAAGGTATCAATGTCAAAATTTTGGGGTGCCGATATAGCGTACATAAGGCTAATAACGATTCACGGTGTACAGTTTTGAAATTGAAACAGTGCGTTCAATTCTATTTCAAGTAAGGATAGAATAACTGGATTGGAACGTATTTAAAAAATTTACCGCGCTTTATCCTATTTATACCCTCAGAATCACTAATTCTTGGACACCAAATAATAGAGTGGACTGGAATAATTGCCGCTACAGTACTGTACTGTACTTTTGTCGCATGATCGGCCTAGTGCACGCTTGATCGCCGTACGAGCTTTTAACGCACAGGCGTGACACTACGTGACGGTATGAGATTGTTGAATCCACAAGACGACAAATTTTCCCTTAGACCAGGAATCTGTCTTGGCATTCCAGGCTAACAGGCCATTGGCGGTTGTCTTTACTTGATTCAGCGCCGACATTTGATAATTGTGATTTTAAATAGAGGATGTATGTTGTCGGTGATATTATATCCTACCTCACAAAATGACAAAATTTACGTTGTCAGACCTGCAGGATACGCAGGGAGCTTCGTCTGAAATTCATAATTCTGAACAGTCATGTACGGACAGAACCGACAACGCTGAAATAAAATGGAAGAAGTTGAATTTGTAGTTTGGACTGATCTGGAAGATCATTAGATGCCTGGATGGTTCCGCAACATGGCCCACGCGTGAATGCGAGTAGTTAACATATTTTCACGTGGACTGGCCAATCAGCGCATCCATTTTGATCACATGTTTGACCCTTTGACCTGCAGGGGACGTGACTGCGTTAGGTCCTAAACAGTTTTCAGTCATGATGCTTGCAAATTCAACGGGCGACGTAATTAAGTGTGAAGTTCCAATAAAACAGAAAGGTTTTCGTTACGTTGTCGGGAGCTAAAAGTTAAGCGTTCCGCGAGTACGCTGGCTCGCGGACAAAGTTTCGGGACCACCACAAGGATACCACAGTACAGTACACCGTGATTCACTATTAGGGTTAATGTTTTTTTTGCCACTTAAAACATATTTTCTCCGTACACACTTGTCGGATTGTGGATCTGACGGTTGCGATTGAAAGGTAAGGTTCTCAGCTTCCAATTGACGGTCTCAAATTGAGAATCGGGCATGCGTGTCGGAGTAAATATGTTTTAAGTGGCGAAAAATTTATTAACCCTAATAGCGATGCACGGTGTACAATACATAACCATTAGTCTATTACTGTAGCTCCCCCGCTTCTACGCTTGCGGAAAATAAAAGTTTTCAACAGGTAGAATTTGCCGCGTGGACAAATCCTTAACAGAAAACTGGGTGCTGGAAATTTTTTAGGCGTTTGGCAGTCACGTCACAATCTCATAAAATCGCACGTTTTGCAATAAAGTTTCTTATTATAATTTATGAATAGTCGGTTTTGTCGTTATGCCGGTGGTTTCCATCATTGGTTAGCCCGAAGCATGTATTGTCCTGTTGACTCATTCAATAGGTCGCGTGATGGGAACCTTCTTGCAAGCTTCTCATTTACATTGTTATTACATACGACAACTTAAGGTGCGTCTCTATGTACTTCAAACTTAGAGATTTTTTTTTGTTTTTTAGCGCAGATCCGGCGGACCCGGATTTCGGGTGTCCCTATGTGTACCAAACGAAATTGTCACTTAGGGCGTGACGATTGTACACAGTCGAATATCGTACGTGGTTGTTGGGCGAATATGTGCAAACGTGATATTTGACAACCCGATTTTATCCCCTTTTTAGAGCGCACATTCTCATGCGTTCACAGTTACTAAAACTCATTAATTATAATTTTTCACTTAATAAGGTACAATTCTGTACGGTCTGATACGTACCGTACACTACACTATTTAAAAGACAACATGCTTTCGTTTTGTACGGTACTTGGAAAATAACCCTAAATGGCGTACAGAAAAAAATAGAATAAGCTACGCTAGTTGAGAATAAAAAAAGAGCGGGACAGAATTTGCGTACACTACGCTAATAGCGATTGGCGTTGTACTTAGATTTTGGGATAAAATCGGCAATCTTAACGCTACTTTCGCAAATCTCCCCTCCACTGAGCAAGTTGCCGATTTTCTCACTGAGGCGCTCCACGGACAAATTTCGTCAGGCAGTCGTTTTTCAAACTGGAATTAAAGGAGGGTGTCACATGACCAATTTTAGACCAGTTCAGTTCCACTTCTGATCCATTTGGATCATAGCTCAAAAGTAGGTGAAAGTAGGCCCATACAATATGCCTATTGTACGCAAAACATACAATATGGCCTTAAGACCCATATTATATTGGTCGCAAAATGAACAATAATAGTAATAGGGTTGGGTTGCACATCGGTCGATAGAGAATTAAACTTTACGTCTAAATTTTGAAAAACATTCGGACAAATTTTTATTTTTCCGTGAGTTTTGAGGTATTTTTATTTAAACCGTCAGATTTGGACAATCGGACGGTCGCTGATCAAAGTAACGATCTAAGAAGATCACATGAAAAGCCCATAACACAACTTACGATAGGACTTACTTCTGCGTTTTTTTTTTCCGGGTTTTTTTCCCGCGGAATGTCATCCTACGCCATGTCAGTTCGCTAAAAAAATTCGTCCGGCGGCGTGCGCTGTACTATGATCATAAGTCAAATTCGTACGTTCGTACAAGAGTGTGCACAACGCACACACATACAGTATGCCTACTCTGCGCGAGTTTTGTGCCAAGTTTTGTGCGCTTACCAAAGGCCTACCATAAAAACGCCTACTTTTGAAATATGTTTTCAACCAATATGAACACTCAGCAAACTTATGCATCTCCATGCGAGGGAAATCTCGTGAAAACGTACGAGTTTTTTAGTATACATAAAACGCCCGTAATACTATAATATTTGAAAGAGACTTTTTAGGTGGACACCTCAACCCCTTACAACAAATCAGACGAAAATTCATAATTGTACTCTCTGAGGACACAAACTTCGCACATATAAACGCCACCGCAAACAGGTGAGAAGTACAAATATTTATGACAAAGTTTTCCCACGTGGCTTCGCAATAATATCAAATTTACAATGTCGCTTAAAACGGACCTACCGTACAATAAAGTCGACTGTTCAAATTTTAGGGTGCGTCTCCATGTACATGTAACTTAGCAAAAAAACTTTGTTTTTTAGCGCAGACCCGGCGGACTCGGATTTCAGGTGTCCCTATGTGTAACAACAAAATAGTTACTAAAGGATGTGACGATTGTATACGATGGCAATGCCCGTGACGGCTGTCAATGTCTACAATCCGTGATGACGCACTTTATTTTTTCTAACTGCTTGTGACGTCGCATGAGTTTTCGTGACATTGTACACTTACCGCCTTCGAGCCCTTGCCTTTTCACGGTTGAAGAAGATGCATTTTGCCTTTGCGTCGCCAGTCCGCTCGACGTGAAATGGCATCGGAATATTCAGACCCCTGGCGAAATAAAATCCGTACCAGGTGCAAACGGACAAAACCAAACAAATTGTGTACTTTGCCTCGTCGTACTTGAACGCAAACTGACAAAAATTAGCGAATACTGTACCTTTCGCCGTGACTTGAATTCGTTTGAAATTTGTGTACAAAAAATTACACGTGCGAATACGTGTTCCAATTTGTATTTCGAATATACGTTGTTTTAAAACATATCTTCCCTGTATTTTAAAGAAATGTTTGAAGATGATGTTTTTTGGCGTGGCCGTGGGTCGAATAACACAAGACAACAGCATGTAGGACATCCTAAATTCGATGATGACGCAAAATGTACTTCTCGTTCTTTTTTTTTTTGTACAGTTGAAACTTACGCGGTACAGCTCCAAGTTTTACAATAAAGCGACAAAAAAGAACCCTTACTTAAACACATGGAGACGCACCCTTACTTGCTATTACGTACGCTAAGGAGGTTGTAAGAACAAATCAAATTATAAATTTGCCCGTAGATGTACCTTTAGTTTCCTCACCCGTAAACAGGCTTAACTGTTGTTGATTTTTCATTTTTCACTCCATACTTTTATTTGCCGCTGGTTTATTTCTCCGTAACTTTCTTTTAGGCTATAGTTTTTTCATTTTGCCTTTTTTTTTGTTAATATACTGCAAATTGATGTAGCTAGAGTCGGCCATGGTACGAATAGTTTTTGTGGGGTATTATACTACATCGTGTATCACTATTAGAGTTAATAATTTTTTATGCACTTAAAACATATTTTCTGCGTACACTTTTGTCAAATTCTCAATTTAAGACCCTAATTGGAAGTTGCGAATCTTACCTTTCAATCGCAACTATCATATATACATATTTACATGCGTGTACGGAGAAAAAATGTTTAAAGATGAAAAAAACTTTTAACACTAATAGTGATTCACGGTGTATTGTACACCGCCAATCGCTATTAGAGTAAATAACGCTGATTCTGTGCCCTTTTAAAAAAATAAAACATGAAATACAATCCATAATTATATTCTGTCCTTTACGCCTTTTAGGGTTCTTTTTTTAATTAGCGTTAAAAACGGAAGCACACCGCAATGTTTATAGAGTGGTGTACAGGCAGTTTTTTCCGTACCAAAATGTACTTTTTGAAATAAAATTTTACAAAAAGTCATTGTAATTGCGCACATATGTGAATGTGCACTGGGAAAAAAGACGTAAACTCAAATATTCAGTACGAATTTCTTTGCGTACGAATTGCCATATTTTGTACGAATACATTTATTGATGTAAACATCAATACGACGTGCATTTATTATTCGAAAAAACCTAAATTAGAGTTAGTGATTAATTAGTATATATGTTTTTTCTCCCAATTAGCGTTGATAACACTATTTTTTATTTACGCTATTTATTGCTTTACTCTTATAGCGATAAACGGTGTAATTTACTGAAATCCGTGGTTAATGACAAATTTCATACGAAAAAGTACAATACCACATAATGAACACAAATTAAAGATACCGCAATTACTGATCAAACAATACTCGAAAAATCCTTATTGTGTTTTTACTCCATTAGTGCATAAAAATCTAATTCGAGGCCCCCAAATTTTGACCCTTTACCTAAAATATAATTGATATGATTGTTTTTCTTTTATTTTTTAAGAGATATTTAAATAGACTACTATAAAATACTAAAATGTACCAGATTGTACGCTACACCACGAATCGTTTTTGGTGTAAAAAAATATGCGTCATTTAAAACACCTTTTCTCTGTATAGGAATATCCGTTCCTATATCTAGCAGTTGCGATTGAAAGGTAAGATTCACAGCTTCGGATTTACTGTCTCAAATTGAAAATCGGACAGGTGTGTACGAAGAAAATATATTTTAATTAGCGAAAAATATATTAACACTAAGGGTATTTTCGCATGTAATCGAAACTTTAGTCTTGTAACTTTGTTTTTAGCTAAGATTCTCTTTACTATTTTCAGAGCATTCGTATGCAAAGAAATGAAATCGTTTCTTAAAATAGTGACGGATGTAAACATTGGTGTAATTTGTGACGGTTGTAGACGACTACATAACTCGCGACATATGATGACGTTTACAAAACAACGACGGTTGAAGGCCTCTAGCTACTTGTGACATTGTAGATGTTCAGGGTTTGTGACATTTTTACGTCACGCTCAAATTATCACTGTGTCGACGTCACAAATTCTAAAAAATTCGGCCTTGGTTTACCGATTGTGTTTTTTTGTCCTTTCTCACTCTACTTGCCATCAAAATACGCCCAAAGATATTAAAAACAAATTGTTTTTAGAGATCTTTCATTTGGTATCATTATTGACGTTTTCCTTTGTAAGTATAAGGAGATAGAGGCACTAGTTGGAGAGGGAGAGAGAGAGGCACTTTCAGGGACTTCGCTTTTGCGAAATGGAGTCCGTTGGTCGAGACCCCTCCACGACCCCTATACGGAAAAAAACGCACGGAAAAAAGTCACGCATGGGATGGAAACGTGCAATGGGTTTTTTTTTGGTACTACGGGCACAAACATTGTCAAAAACTTACGACACGTGCGACAACATCTGCATATTCGCTCGCCTCGTGGAACTTTATGTAAAATCACCTCGTGAGGTGGTTTTATATAAAGTTTGAAGATGGGTTGGAATGACGCGAATTGGGTCGAATTGCGCTGGACGACAAACTTCACCGCCATAGACGTCAAACTATAGTACACCTAAAGTTTCAACGTAACGCAACTTGTATGGTGGTAATTTCAAATTTTTGGTAGGCTGGGGATTTTGACGTTTTTTTCTAAGTTATGGAGGAAACGACAGAAAATAACTGTAATTTAGCACAAGCAAAAATATCCTAATAGTGATACACGTGCTTAACAAACCCACTCATTGTGGTTGCCTCACGTTTAAAAGGAAGTATCAAAAGTCGATAAGCCGTTACCTAAGGGTTTGTCCCCATGTACTTGTAACTTAGCGAACTTACTTTGTATTTTAGCGCGGATCCGCCGGACCCGGTTTTCAAGTGTCCCTATGTTTGTAATGACGAAATCGTAACTTACGCATGTGACGATTGTATACGTTAACAATACCTGTGACAGCTGTCAACGTCTACAATCTGTGGTCGCACCATATTTTTTGGAACTGCTTGTGAAGTCGCATGTCTTGCCGTGACATTGTAGACGTAGCGCATTCCAAACTGTGTCGTTTCACGGTTGAAGACGAGGCGCTTTGCCTTTGCGACTCCTGTACGGTCGACGTGAAATGGCATCTGAATTCGAAGACCCCTGCAAAAAATAAATGCGTACTGGACGAAAACGAACAAATCCAAACAAATTGTTTACTTTTAGTTGTCGTATTGGAATGCAAACGGACAAAAAATAGCGAATTATGTACCTTTATTTGTCCTTAGAAATCGTATGAAAATTTTTGAATATTTCGACACGTGCGAATATATGTTCCTATTTGTTTATAGAAAATCCCTAGTTTTAAAACACATAGCGCATGTGTTTTAAAGATAAGGTTCAAGATGACGTTTTTTGTCGTCAAAGTGGGTCGAAAAACACAAGACGACAATTTTCTGTACATCGTAAGTTAGAGGATGACGCAAATTGTACTCTACAAATTTGCGATTCCTTCATACGGTTGGAACTTAGGCAGTACGGCGCTAAGTTTTACAGCAAACCGACAGAAAAAAGCCCTTATGCACATGGGGACATACCCTAAGTCGCGTTGAAACGGGAATGCGCACTCAGATTTGATTCAGAATAACAATAAAGGGTTTGAGGCGAAATCTCTGTGTTTCCAGAATATGTGATTTCCATAGATGTCTCATTCGTACGGATTTTGACATTTTTACGAAATTTCGTTTTTTTTTTTAGATTTTGAATCTTTCGTTAAATGCGTATACTTTTCGTACGAATACGTACGGATGTTATGTACGGAAATTTGAAAAAAGAGACGTTTTATTTCCGCGCGCGAAGTTTGAAAGAAATTTGTACGGTACGGATACAACGTACGGAGATTTCTATAAGTGACGTTTTATTTCCGCGCGCGAAGTTTGAAATAAATTTGTACGGTACGGATACAACGTACGGAAATTTATAAAAGTGACGTTTTAATTCGGCGCGCGAAGTTTGAAAGAAATTTGTACGGTACGAGTACAACGTACGGAAATTTCTAAAAGTGACGTTTCAATTCCGCGCGCGAAGTTTGAAAAAAAATTGTACGATTCATCATTACAACGAAGCCGCCATTGAATCCGCAAAATTGTACGGTTCATCATTACAACGAAGCCGCCATTGAATCCGCCATTGAAGGCTCGATTGAAGCACGAACACAAGCTTCCACGAACCTCTTCACAGGCGGCCATGTCTAGGCCTTGAGGAGCAGAGTGGGAGCATCTTAAGGCTCTGAAGGGATATGATGGATTTTTTATTTTCAATTATGATTTTGTCATTATTCAAATTGAAATACAAAAATGGTTATTTATTGTTTCAATTCTGAATGTATCATTTTTAAGTGTTGACATACAGAAATGGATACTTTTTTTTCAATTGTGATTTTGCCATCATTCAATTTTCACATTCAATGGTTCTTTTTTGCTTCAATTGTAAATTTGTGAATGCTAACATGTTGTAATAGCGCCGGCATGGCGCAGGGAGGGCGTCGGCGCTGACTTGGCGCCGACAGGAGGCCGGGAAGACGCCGGCGCGCGCGCTGACAGGGCGTCGGCGCTGCCTCGGAGCCGATGACGAGTCCCGCGCCGAGGCAATCTGGTCGCTGGCGACGTGACAGTCGGATCGCTGATTGCAGGTTCGGCGTCCAGCGAAGAGACTGTCGTCGTTGGTTTTCGTTTATAACTTTTGGAATTTTGATTAAGTTGTCATCGTATTTTTCTTTATCAATTAAACGTTTTACTATTTTTTAATTTTTATTTTTTGTATGGAGTCAAAGTCGGTCAACGCATTTTAAATATTTTGAACTTTGTTTCATGCGCATATTCGTTTTTTTTTTGGCGTTTCATGCGTGCGTTTTATGCGCATGAGACATCTATGGTGATTTCTGATTACCCTGTACGGTACAATCAAGTTAGAAACAATATAAAGAAAATTGAAGTAAAATGGATCGCTATAAAAGTGGCAAATCTTCAGATACGTTACCAAATAAATACCTTTTGTTCAAACCTATTTTACAGCGCCGCGGCAATTTTTTATTTTTTAGGATTTTGGACTCATGACGTAGAATTAGTATCGATCTTGTCGAATTCAGTCACGCCTACACTATTTTCAGTCCGAAAATTTGCTTTTTCCGGTAGTATTTTCGCGACAGTATACCGTATAAGAAAATCCTGTAGCGTTTTCGTGATAACATATAGCAAAATCTTGTACGGTATCGTTTTCGCGCGACAATATATATTAGAAAATCGTAACGAATAGCGTAATCGACAAAAGATGGACAACCAACATAGATAGAAATGATGATTTTGTTTGCGTACGAAATGCGCCGTACACTAACGAAATTTGAAATTTCTACGCCAAGTTTGCGGGTTGAATTAAATTTTGAATTTAAAAAAAAACAAAAAATTTAAATTTTTGAATTAACAAGAAAAATTGATATTGACCATTCGTACACGTGGAAGCGTTACAGTAAGAGGAAATACCATATAGCGATATGATAACGATATGGAGATCCCGTCGTTAGCGCAAAATGATAACGTACCGGCGAGCATTTTTTATCCGCGCCAGAAAATTGGACCAATAAAACTTTGCCTTCGACCAATATGATTCTGTTCATTACCATCATTGCATACAACTGTCGAAAGAAGGGCTCTCTGTCAGAATGGACATTTGCTTTAAGGGCTGAGCCTCCATTGGCTCATAAAATGCCAGTTTTGAGTCGTGAAAACGCATATTTGCGTTATGATCCACTTGGTCGGTCCAACAGGAGCCGGGTCATACGCGACGGCCATTCCAAACAAAAAGAAAACAAGAGGGAAGAAAAAAACATATCGTATTGCATCGAGGCCAATTGCACGATATACGACACTGGGATATAGTAATGCGAGTTACGACACACGATACTTGGAAGTTTTTGTATCAAGGTTTGAAAGGTCACTTTTAACGCGATACACGCGACTTTTGAATGCGATACATATTCCCTAGAAGGAATATAATGCTAATCAGTTAAAGGAACTAACATCGCCACGATACTACCGGAGAAGTTATCGATGAAGGAGCAGAGGTCGCAAACGGTCAACCGAAACCGTGACCGACCGTTAACCGACCGCCCGCGCCGGATCCGGAACGGATTCGGTTACCAAATTTTGGGGGTCGGGCGGTTACGGTCGGTTGACTCACCAGGAAAAAAAAACGGTCAGTTACGGTCGGTCAAACAAAAAAACCAAAAAAAATGAAAATTTTGTACTTTTTTTTTCCAAATTATTGTTCTTTGTACTTTTGGTATCGTGGAAGTACGTGGCATCATGACTAGCGTCGCAAATCTGACACAGTACTGTAGTAAGCTATTTATTTCGCAAATCAAAGGGAACGCGACAAAGCGTCGCAAATCTGACACGGTAGTACACTATTCATTTCGAAAATCTTAGAGAACGCGACAAAGCGTCTCAAATCTGACACGGAAGTACATTATTCATTTCGCAAATCTTAGGCAACGCGACAAAGCGTCGCAAATCTGACACAGTACACCGCGAATCGCTATTAGCGTACATGACGCTAATTGGGGTACCCCTTTTTTTGGGGCAAATTCTCAAATAGAATAAAGTACGCTAAATGTTTTTGCACGTTATTTGAGGTACCCCGCTCAATACGGTTCATAACTGTAATTTAGTGTCTTTTTAAATAGTGTGGTATACGGACTGCCATATCTGTACTATTTCGTACCTTATATAATTTAAAAGTACATAAAATATAATAATATATAATTGCGTAGATGTTTTCCGGCATACGCAGATGTCAAAAAAACGCGACGGCGTACTATTTGAACAATTTCGTACATATACATGTTTTACTGTAGTAAGCTATTTATTTCGCAAATCAAAGGGAACGCGACAAAGCGTCGCAAATCTGACACGGTAGTACACTATTCATTTCGAAAATCTTAGGGAACGCGACAAAGCGTCGCAAATCTGACACGCTAGTATAATATTCATTTCGCAAATCTTAGGCAACGCGACAAAGCGTCGCAAATCTGACACGGTAGTACACTATTCATTTCGCAAATCTTAGAGAACGCGACAAAGCGTCGCAAATCTGACACGGTAGTAACACAATTCATTTCGCAAATCTTAGGGAACGCGACAAATCGTAATTATTGGCTTATTCCGTCGTACATTGATTAATTTTGTCATTTTTCGGTTACGGGCGGGCACGGTTAGTCGCAAATAATCAAGATTCGGTTAATTTTTTTTTTCGTAAACGACGGTCGGTTAACGGTTAACAATTTTGGAGCGTAACAAAACTCGGTCGGGCGTCGGTTACTCAGATTTTGAAAAAAAAACGGTTGGTTTCGGGTATGAAATTTTTTGACTTTTGCGACCTCTGTGAAGGGGTAAAACGGAATCGAACCGCAACTATTTAACCAGCGTTCCGTAGTAGACGGTTTAATTGTAATGGCTATATCATTCTACGTTGATACCAAGTTGAAACCTTTGGTGACGAATATGAGGGCGCATTAGATTGTAGTGTTTATTAATTTAGCAAACAATTCTTATGGTATATGCACAACACCATACATCCAGCTTTTGAGGCGACACTAACTTTTAGAGGGGCGACTTTTGTCCAAGTTATGGTTTATACGAGCTGGACGGAAAGGGCATAGGCAACATTAAAAACTAGAATCACAAAGTTCTTATATCTATTTGAACTCGAGTTTGCCCAACAACGTGATAAGCTATACTATTCACAACATCAAATGGGAGTTAAGTGTCTTGTTGTGTAATATTCTTAATTGGGGAGTTTGTTTAAAATGTGGCGTAGAGGATACATACTATAAACATTTCCGCTATAAAGTCATCTACTAGGTGGTGGTTGTCTCCTCCAAATAGTTTTTTACACTTAAAGGCACAAATACAAGGCACACAACAAAATTATCTCATGTGGTTCCCTAACCGTTTGAGCGGACTAGAGGATGAGTCCACTCTTTGCGTCAAGTGCCTTTTAATAATGGTTTCGTGCGATTGGGCACTCGTTAGTGGAGTTGGAAAAAGTACAAAAAAAATTGTACTTTGCGTGGAAATGAGATAGAAGAAACGCGCATTGACCTCGTGTCATTCAAATCGCGAGTATAGGTGCATGAGAGGGGGGGGTTGACAAAGTCAAGTTTAATGGATAAAATAAGGGAAACAAAAAGAAACATGGGTTAAATATACAAATTTAACACACCCATGTATACTCATATCCTCGTGTAAAAGGAACCCTCCTTCTTCCAACGAAATATCATAAGGTAATTTATATCTCGTATTTAGCCAGATAGGTGTTGTGTTGTTCGAATAGAACAAAATGGAAGTAGACTCGACAATTATTTTGTCCAACAACGAGCTTATCTAAGTACCATTGCTTACATGCAAGGGTTGCATAAGAAAATATATCGATAACACGCTCTGTATAAGGGAATAGCTCGAGCACGTTCAGTTGAATTCTTAATTAAAAATAAACAAGTTAAATTTGACTAACGATAAACTTCACTATAACTTGCAAAAGCCGTCATAAAGGCTAACACATGCAGGTAAGGAATCCAAAACCAACTTTTCAAGCTACAACATCAATATGGGGACTAAGCAATGTCATTCCTTAGGCATTCGATTTGTCGACAACGCTGGAAATGACACTTACACGACTTCTCTTTAAAGGAGCACAATGTGTTCTAAATTATTTTATTGCAACTCATATGTTAAGTTACACATCCAACGCAAGGTAACATTCTTTTGAAAATCGTCTTTCTTTAAACCGTTACTTTACTTTCGATAGTGTCAATACGAACTTGTTATAAAAAATAAATGAAAGCTTATTGTATAGCGTTATAATACCTTGTTGATTTCGGTTTACATGGAGATATGTGTAGTTAATGTTCGTTGATTAAATTAGTCGTATACAATGTATACCGGATAAAATATATAAATTGGATTTTGTTAGTTCAACAACTCTTAACTTTTGGAAACACGTATCGATATGAAATGCTAACCTAACCACAACATGTCAAAATTTTCCACTATCCCCTCCGCAAACTATATCTGTTTGATGGAGGTGAAATAACGAAACATTTCTAACCACACGTTTTTTAGCCCTCTAAGGTAAGTAGTGGGGTACCATAAGAATATTTTTATGAGTTTTATACGTCGTAAAGAATTGAAAATGATTAAATATATATTACCCTCCATTGACACCATTGTCATCCACGTTTTCTTGTGTTATTTCATGTATAATGGAATTTGTAGTCTTTCCAATTGTCGTCATGGTATTAAGATAGGTACAAGTAAATGGGAGGTTGATATGTCTCAACAAACTGTGCGCCTCAAGTGGAGACTCTAAACAACATTGGTTTATCTTACTAGTGAGTCTCTCTAAACCTATTTTAAGATGATGCGCCAATAAGACAAGATTTGTGGGGACGCTTGCATTTTCTAAAAGTGTTGTTCCAGTTTGATTTAAAGACGATGCAACTTTTTTAGTCGTGGAGGACAAAGCCACTTTCAAACATGTGTGGCACATGACGTCATATGTTAAAAATTTGATACACGAGTTAAGTATTTCAATTTGATCGCATCCTCTCTAACTAGTTCGTGTGTGTAGAAACGGTTTGTTCAATTTAAAAGCTCATTGTATCCAGAGCAATTTAAAGGGCCAACATTACGTAAAGGATATGAAAAACACAATTATGTAGAGGTTAAACTATATTATTTTAAACCTCTATCAACATCAAGATTAACGGGAAGCATGGTTGACATCCTTTATCCCTTCGCTTTCCTGTCCTTCAGGTTTCGTCTTCATTCTTATGGTTTATGGTTTCTCTCGTCCTTACGCATCGGCATGACCCATCTATGTACACTTTACTTGGCGAGGGCTTTTCGTTCTTTTTAGTTGTACGATTTTGGTGAAAAGTGATAACCACAAATGACGTGTATGTAAGGGTTCGACCCCATGTACTTATAACTTAGCGAACTTACTATGGTTTTTAGCATGGATATGGCGGACCAGGATTTCAGGTGTGTCTGTGTCTTTACTCGAAATTGTTACTTAGCTTTGTGACGATTGTACACGTCGACAATTCTTGTGACGGCTGTAAATGTGTACAATTTGTCTTGGCGCACCAATTTTTTCGAAACTTTTTGAAGCGTCACAAGACACATCGTATTTTTTGAAGCAATTTGGCATGTCCCATTTCACTACATGACATCGTAGATGTACAACCTTGGAGCCGTGGCTGTACGACATGCCTTTGCGTAAACCTCTCATGTCCGGCCACCATGACTTTGCTGATTTTTCACTTTTACGTGAAATGACACTACACCATCGAGGCCCCTTAAAAAAAAACCGTAGAAAGTGCATGTGGACAAAAACTGACAACCGTGTATTTTTTTCCGTCTTAAAAAATATGAAAACTTTTCACACGTGATAATTTATTTTCATATTTGCGAAAACGGTCCTACTTTATTTAAACACTTTGCGGATGTGGTTTATGATAAGTTTGAAGATGACGTGATAGTGGGTCGAAAAAACACAAGACAACAAACTTTGGTACATCATAAGTTCAACGATGACGCAAATTGTACTCTACAAATTTGCGATTTCTTCATACGGTCGCAACATAAGCAGTACGGCGCTAAGGGCACTTTCCCATGTGCCAAAGTTTTAGTTATTTTGTGTCGTTTTCCTCTATAACTTGGAAAAAAAAGAGAAAATTTGCAGCCGTCCCAAAAAAATGAAGTTACCACTGTACAAGTTGCGTTACCTTGAAACTTTATATGTAGTGCAATTTGTGATCTATCGCGATGCAATTTGTCGTCTAGCACGTTTCCGCCCACTTTCGCATCCTTCCAGCTCATCATTAAACTTTATATAAAATCACCTCGCGAGGTGATTTTAGATAAAGTTCCATGAGGTTAACGAATGGGCAAATGTTGTCGCACGAGTCGGAAGTTTTTGACAATTGTTGTGGGCGGAGTACGAAAAAAAAAACCCACTTTACAGCCTGTGCGTGACTTTTTTCCGTATAGGGGCCGTGGAGGGGGTATCGACCAACGGACGCCATTTTGCAAAAGCGAAGTTCGTGAAAGCGCCTCTTTCTCTCTCCCTCTCCCACTACCGCGTCTATCTCACAATTTTTGCAATGAAAACGTCAATAATGGTAGCAAATGAAAGATTTATAAAAACGATTTCTTTTGACTATCTTTGGGCGTATTTTGATGGCAAATAGAGTGAGAAAGGACAAAAAAACACAATCGGGAAACCATGGCCGAAAGTTTTAGAATTTGAGACGTTGGCGCTGTATAGTTGAGCGTGACGTCATAATGTCACAAACCCTAAACATCTACAATGCCTCCAAGTCGACAATGTGGTCTACAGACTTTACGAAGTGACAGAAACTGCACAGTGTGCGGGTGGACGTCTAAAACTGAAGCCGAGTGTAAGGGCACTTTCCCATGTGCTAAAGTTACAGTTGGTTTGTGTCGTTTTCCTCTATAACTTGGAAAAAAACGAAAAAATCTGCAGCCGTACCAAAAAATTGAAATTTCCACCGTACAAGTTACGTTACTTTAAAACTTTACATGTACTGCAATTTGTTGTCTAGCTCGACGCAATTTGTCGTCTAGCGCGTTTGGACCCAATTTCGCGTCCTTCCAACTCATCTTCAAACTATATTTAAAATCACCCCGCGAGGTGATTTTAAATATACTTCCATGAGGTGAGAGAATAGGCAGATGCTTTCACGTGTCCAAAGTTTTTTACAAATTTTGTGTACGGAGTACAAAAAAAAAATCCACTTCAAGTTTACAGCCTGTTCATTACTTTTTTCCGTGCGCTTTTTTCCGTACAGGGGCCGTGGAGGGGTCTCAACCAACGGACGCCATTTCGCAAAAGCGAAGTTTGTGAAAGCGCCTTTCTCTCTCTCCCTCTCCCACTACCGCGTCTATCTCACAATTATTGCAACGAAAAACGTATATAATGGTATCAAATGAAAGATATCTTAAAACGATTTCTTTTGACTATCTTTGGAAGTAGTTTGATGGGAAGTAGAGTAAGAAAAGACAAAAAACAAACAATCTGGAAACCATGGCGAAAAGTTTTAGAAGTTGTGACGTCGGCGCTGACGTAGTTGCATGTGACGTGTGTGACGTCACAATGTCACAAACCCTAAACATCTGCAATGCCTCCACGTCGACAATGTGTCATACAAACATTGTGAAGTGACAGAAACTGTTCATCGTGTGGATGGACGTCTAAAATTGAAGTCGAGTGGAAGATTCGCAACATTTTGTGTACCGTTTATATGTCACATGTTTCGTACATGTCTACGCTTGTCACTTTTGAGGTAAAAAGTTATTTCCGCTTACATTGGAATGCTCTGAAAGCTGTACGAAGAATCTTTGCTAGAAACAAAGTTACAAGATTAAAGTTTCCATTACATGGGAAAGTGCCCTAAGTTTTAAATATTAACGACAAAAAATATCCCATACTTAGCCACACATGCGGCCGTACCCTAAGTCATTTGAACTACGAAATGTTTGGACTTTGGAGTTTGGACTGTTTGGAGGATTGCCTTTTACGCACGTGTGAATATCTGATGCTGACATGCGTTTCAATATCAGCCATCAGGTCTTATCGCAACAGAAGCACCACATTTCGGAATTTCGGACTATGTAAAATCTTGATAAGGCGGTATGAAATTAGTACTCTTTGTACGGAAGGCAACAATCTCCGCGGCACACATGTCAAATCTGTTGTTTTGTAGCGCCAATGTCGCATAAAATTGTAATCCGTACATCTAAGGTACATAAAAAACTTATTAAGTACAGTCATACTTGACAATTGCCGTACGCATTCTGTACTATAGATGAAGCCTCAGGTTTTACATTGCGAAATTTGCCGCAGGGTCCTACGACCGATCAACACGTCGTTCTCATCCCTGCGACACTATGCGACGTTTAAAAGTCGCCCTCCAACCACCAGGTTTCTGAGCAGGAGAAAGGAGCTTTCCACCGACATTTCCGAATTGGTACTTTCGGTATTTTGTACGACATTTTGTACGACATTTTGTCTCATCCGGGTGGTAGTAAAGCGTCATCCCGTTTCGATTCCTACTCCGGAGTCAAAAACTGTTCTCGTTACCTCTTATCTCCTTCTCCCTCCTCTTAACCTTTTATCTCTCTCCCTCCCTTCGAGTCTCTCTCTTCCCTTCCCTTCCCTTCCCTCTTTTGACTCTCTCCCTCTTTCTCCTCTCTCCCCATATCTTTCTCTCACTGTCTCAAAATGCCGCCTCCTTCAAAAGAACCGATGGATCCTATCATTACCATAATAAAAAATCGCGCTCCGTCTCCCTCGCCTTCCCTCTACCCCTCCCCTCCCTCCCTCTCTAGGTATCTTATTATCGCAACAATATCTACAGCCGCCATTTTGGGTCTTCTCACCTCTCTCTTGGGACCCCCCTGGATTTTTTGTGGGACTCAAGGATGTACTTTTTATGTCCGGAGAGATTCCGTACACCCCGTACATTCCGTACACCACATATATTCCGTACAGTATGTGAAGGTGGATTTTGTACGGACAGAAGAATTGCTTCCGGAGGGAATCCAACCTGGGATGGTGTATGGGAGAGGTAGGGGGGAGAGGGAGAGAGAGGGAGAGGGAGAAGTGGGAATTTTAAGAGGAGAGGTAATAAACCGGGAGGAAGGAGGGAATGAAGGGGAAGAGGGAGAGCGAGAGGGAGAGATAGGTTTAGAAAGGGAAATAAAAAAATCTATGAAGGATTTTTTGAAAGCGGTAAATAGTGTAGAGGAGGATTATGCGGAAAAAGAATTGAAGAATACCAAAATTAGTGAAGAAGATATTATTGATGTTCTGGGAAAGGGAGAGGAGGTAGAGAGAGGAGAGAGAGGAGAGGAGGCAGAGGGAGTGGAGAGATGGGAGGAGGGAGAGGAGGCAGAGAGAGGGGAGGAGGGAGAGGAGGCAGAGGGAGTGGAGAGAGGGGAGGAGGGAGAGGAGGCAGAGAGAGAAGAGAGAGGGGAGGCCTCGTTTCTGGTGGAAGATGTGGTTGACAGACTGCTAGATGAAGGAGAATTAAGCGAGGGAGAGAGTGAGGGAGAGCGAGATTCAGTGCAGGGGGAAGAGGGAGAGGAAGATATTGTTTTAAAAAGGGTGAAGAAAGTTGGGGATAATGAAGGTATGGAGAATTTTTTGAAAGTGGTAAATAGTGTAGAGGAGGATTATGCGGAAAAGGAACTGAAGAATACTCAAATTAGTGTAGAAAATATGATTGATGTTTTGAAAAAGGGAGAGGAGGTAGAGAGGGAGGAGAGAGGGGGGAACTCGTTTTTGGTGGCTGACAGTCTGGTGAACCAGGGAAATGTAAAACAGGGGGAGAGAGAGGGAGAGGTAGATTCATTGGACGGGGAAGAGGGAGAGGAAGAGATTGATTTAAAAAGAGAGAGGAAAGCTGGGGATGATAAAGGTATAGAGGATTTTCCCAAGGCGGTAAAATTTATAGACGAGGACTACGCGGAAAAAGAACTGAAGAATACCCAAGTTAGTGTAGAAAATATGATTGATGTTTTGAAAAAGGGAGAGGAGGGAGAGAGAGAGGAGAGGGGGAGGGAACTCGTTTGGAATGTCGTCTGTCGTTGACAGACTGGTGGATGAAGGAGATTCAAGAGAGGGCGGGAGAGATTCAGTGGACGGTGAAGAGGGAGAGGAAGAGATTGATTCAAAAAGGGAGAGGAAAGTTGGGGATAATGAAGTTATGGAAATTTTTCCGAAAGCGGTAAATGTTTTAGAGGAGGATTATGCGGAAAAAGAATTGAAGAGTACTCAAATTAGTGAAGAAAATATGATTGATGTTTTGAAAAAGGGAGAGGAAATAGAGAGAGAGGAGAAAGAAAGGGACTCCATTTTAGTGGTTGACAGACTTGTGAATGATGGAGATTTGAGAGAGGGAGAGCAAGAGGGAGAGAAAGAGTCAGTGGACGGGGAAGAGGGGGTGGAAGAGATTGATTTAAAAAGGGAGAGGAAATTTGGGGATAATACAGTTCTGGAGGAAATTCCAAAAGCAGTATTTTTAGAGGAAGAGGAGTATGCGGAAAAAGAATTAAAAAATACTGAAATTAGTGAAGAAAATATTTTTGATGTTTTGAAAAAGGGTGAGGAGGTGGAAGGAGACGAGAGAGAAAGGGGCTCGTTTCTGGTGGCTTCCGTGGTTGACAAATCTGTGAGTGAAGGAGATTTAAAAGAGGGAGAGAGGAAAGGAGAGAAGGATTTAATGGAGAGAGTGAAAGCGGAAGCGGAGAATTTTTTAAATAGAATCGCAAATGGGGTAATAAAGAGTGTGAATCATTTGGAAAGTATTGTAAAAAGTGAGGAGAAAAGAAGAGAAGTTCTGAAAGCTGATTCCATAATGCTTGAGAGACTCGAAATCCTGAACCCAGAATCCCATAAGGACTTCAATTCTCACGAGATAGTGGACGACGAAACTAAAGTTGGGTCACGTTTGGACAATGAGTTGAAGTCAGAAAAAAAGGAGGGAGAGGTTATTGAAGGAGGAGTTGTCGGAGGTATTGAAGAGCACTTGGAAACGGAGGCGGAAAATTCTTCGGATTTGAAACAAAATGAACTCAAGGCAATTCTTAGAGAAGGGCCGAGAGAAGCTGTGCAGGAAAATTTGAGAGAGGTAGAAACAGTTAAAATTTTAAATAAAACTGAAAAAGAAAATGAAAATGAAAACAGAGAGGAGAGTGTGAAGGACGATAAGAAAGAAGTACCAAAAGTGCGATCAAAACTTTTTGAAGTTCGACAAAGACCGGGATGGAAGCAGAGAAAAACAACCCAGACTATGGAAGAAGACGAGACGTTGGCGGTACGATTTGTGCGCCGACCTCGAAAAATGGGAAGTTTGGATTAATTTTCTTTCGAATTAAAAAAAAAACAAAAAAAAAAGAGAAAATACTGACACTGAATAAACGTTTTAGTTTGAGTTGTAGGTTATCGTTTCTGCTACTTTTTTTTTTTCTGTTTTGAGGATCCTTTCCAAAACTTGTCAATTTTGTAGGCCATGTTCTTTATGGCGGGATATATTTTTTTTTCCGCTGTTTTAAAGTTTGGTTCACTTTTAACATAAAGCTCAAAAAGGAAAAATCTTAAAGTCGGAGAGGTTCAAAATACTTTCTGAAACCTCTTATTTAAGAGATATTTTGTGTAAATAAGGTGTTTGTAACATAAAGGGAAAAAACATTTGAGAGGGTTTTCTGGGTTTCCAGGTGAGTGATTTTGCACTTTCCGGGGAATTTTTTTGTTGATGAATCAGAAAAGATAGAAAGAGCCTTAAAAAAACGCGAAAGTAGGTTAGTGTTTTATTTTCCTTTTCTTTCCCCAGATTGTGGGCGTATGTACAGTTAAGCAATTCACAGTATACCAACAAGAAACCTCAATTTCACTTAACTTTTATTTTTCGAGTTCCGAATATGATCGACAAATGTAATTGCCTTGAATCTATTTTTTTTTGCTTTTTTCGTTGTTGTTGTTTTTGCGCATTTATTGAACAATTGGAACTATTGCTTTCTTTGCAATATTGTTTATGACTTTGTAAAATGAAATACTCGATGACAGTTAGTCATTCTCTCTTCCTCCCGCTCTCTGTTTAAGCCCCCGATTTACTCTCCCGCCCTTCTCCCTCTCCGTCTCCCTTTCCCTCTCCCTCTCCCTCTCCCTCTCCCTTTTCCTTACCCTATCCCTCTCCAGCTCTCTCTCCTCTCCCTTCCCCTCCCTCTTCTCCCTTTCCATCTCCATTCCCCTCTTTACGTCCTTACTTCTTTGGTCCTCTCCCTCTCCCTCTCCCTCTCTCTCGCTCACTCTCCCTGTCCCTTGCTCCTCCCTATCGCTATTCCTCTCTTTCTCAATCTGTCTCTACCTCTCCCTCTTCTTCTCCCTCTCCCTCTTCCTCTCCCTATCCCTCTTCCTCTCCCAATCCCTCTCCTCTCCCTCTCCCTTTTCCTTTCCCTATCCCTCTCCAGCACTCTCCTCTCCATCTGCATCTTCCCCTCCCTCTTTCTCTCCCTCTCCTCTGCTCCTCTTCCTCTCCCTCATTCTCTCCCTGTCTCTCTCCACCCTCTTCTATACATTCGTTTCATCTCCTCTTCCTCATCCTATCCCTCTCCCATCCCTTCCTTCTCCTCATTCCTCCCATCGTTGTCATCGCCGGTCTCTTCCTCTCCTCTCCTCTTTTCCCTCAACGCTCTCTCCCGATCAACAGCTCCCCCTCCTCCTCTCCTCCTCCTCTCCCCTTTCCCCTCTCTCCACCTCCTATCATCCCCTCTATACCTCTTTCTCCTTCAATTCCTCTCCTCTCTCCCCGTCCCTCTCCTCCCTCTCCTTATTCCTTTTCCACCCCTCTCTCTCTCCCTCTATCTCCTCTCCCTTTCCGGGCTCATCATATTCCATCTTTTCAATCTATCATCATTCTCCTTTATCATCTGCCTCTCTCTCCTTTCTTGTCCTCATCTTGTTCCTCTTCAAATTTCTTTCGACCCTCTTCCTCTATCATCTCTCATATCCTCTCCCTTCCCCTCTCTATTCCTCTCCTCTCTTTTCCTTTTCCTATCCCTCTCCAGCTCTCTCTCCTCCCCATTTGCATCTTTCCCTCTTTTTTTTTCTTCCTCTTTCTCTCCCTTCCCGCTCTCCCCCTCCTCTCTCCTTTGCCCTTCCCTTCCAACTCTACGTAAAGCAGATATGAATTTTCTTGCTTATGTATTCCTTTTTATCGTGGGCCCGACATTTTTTTTTTAAGTGTTTCACCGTTTTGAGAAGCAACCTTGTAAGATGTCTCATTATCAAGCCATAGTAGCACGTGACATAGTGTCTACAAGCTTGTTCATCCTACCTCCCTCTCCATACAATTTTTGTGTCGCTTCCTCGAAGAAGGAGAGTACAACTTTAGGACTAACATGCTGTGTTGCTGGGTATTCGCGCTATTTGTAAAGATGGTGTCATCGTTCGCAAATTCATCATGAATTGCTATTAAAAGAAAAAGAAAATGTGTTATTCTAGTATTAACTACGAGTAAGCCATCAAATTATATAACATGGTTGAATAGGAACACCATTGACCACCATTAAGGGATACAGGTGAACAATCCTACATTTATAATCACGAGAGAAGATGAACAAAAAGCAATAAAACTGGTGACTAAAGGAACGAAATTGAAATGGTATTTAAAATTTATCCCAAATCTTAAATACTAAAGAAAAAGTGGGCCTTGACAGTTTTGGCTCAATTTTGGGAGGAGATAAATAACAAAAAAAAAAATAATAATAATAAAAATACAATAAACTGACCTTGCCAGATTTTCAGATAGACTCACGCATCATTTAAAAAACTTAAATAAGCAAAAAACTAAGGGTGCGTCTCCATGTGCCAAAGTAAGGGTTTTTTCCTGTCGTTTTCTTGTAAAACTTAGAGCCGTACCGCGTAAGTTTCAACCGTACAAAAAAATATAAAAAAGGAGAAGTACATTTTGCGTCATCGTCAAATTTAAGATGTGCTACATGTTGTCGTCTTGTGTTCTTCGGCCACGCCAAAAAACGTCATCTTCAAACTTTTCTTTAAAACACATGGACGATGTGTTTTAAAACAAAGTATTTTCTAAAACAAATAGGAACACGTATTCGCACATGTAAAAAAATTTACAAAAATTTCAAACGAATTCAAGCGACGGCGAAAGGTACACTATTCGTTATGTTTTGTCCGTTTGCGTTAAATATGACGATGAAAAGTACATAGTTTATTTTATTTTGTCCGTTTGCGTCCGTTACGGTTTTTTTTTTGGCAGGGATCTCACGATTTTGATGCCATTTCACGTCGACCAGACAGGAGACGCAAAGGCAAAACGCATCTCTTTCAACATTGAAACCGCACAGGTTCGAAGGCGGTACGTCTACAATGTCACGGAAAGTCATGCGACGTCACAAGCAGTTACAAAAAACAGCGTGCGTCATCACAGATTGTAGCCGTCACGGGCATTGTCAACGTATACAATCGTCACACCCTTAAGTAACAACTTTTTTGTTACACATAGGGACACCTGAAATCCGGGTCCGCCGGATCTGCGCTAAGAAACAAAGTAAGTTCGGTAAGTTTCAAGTACATGGAGACGCACATTAAGTAACGCTTGGAAACCGCTTAAATCAGGTGTTAAAACGTTCAGACTTCCATTGAGCGTTTTATGATTTTCGCTGTATCAGTTTAAACCATAGTTCAAAAGTAGGTGAAAGTAGGCCCATACAGTATGCCTATTGTATGCAAAACATACAATATGCCCTTAAGACCCATATTGTATTGGTCGAAAAATGAAAAAAAAGCGATAATTTCGATATTCGATATATCGAATATCGATCGGTCAGAGTCTTCGATATATCGTACCGAGACCAACATAAAATATCGCGATAATTATCGCGATATGTAGTACTTTTTAAATTTTTTATTTTGTATATTATGTAATTTTACCGAAAAGTAAAATTTATGTGCACCGTGAGACGCCACGTACGACGTGAATTCTACTCCGTAACTTCACGGTAAACGCCGCAAAATGGAACCGCAAAAATATTACTAATTCCGTACTGCATAGAATTCATTTCTTAGTACGGACGGAACTTGACGTACGAAAATAACTAGTACGGACAGAACTTGACGTACGAAAATAACACAGTAAATTTGTCAAAAGATTGAACTGACGAAAAAAACATACCTCTCTCTCTCTCTCTCTCTCTCTCTCTCTCTCTCTCTCTTCGTTTCAGCCAAGAACTTTTAGCTCTCTCCATGGATTCCCAAGGGATAGGAGGTAGCATGGAAGGTTTAGAGGATGATGACACCCGGCTACTTCCAGATATGGAAGCTATACACATGGAAAACTCATTAGAATGCGAGAAAGGTCGTTCCCAAAGGGGTAAATTCTAAAGTTTGGCATCACTTTAAAGTCTTACATAGTGGGAAGCATTCTGACAAGGCTTTCTGCAATCATTGTGACATACCTGTTGCAAGAGGGAAGTCGATGAGTCCTACAAACTTACTCTCTCACTTAAGGGTTCATCACATAAAGTTATTTACAAGGGATACATTGAAAGAAATAGAAGAAAAGCCGGGAGCTTTTGGAGGATTTCGTACAAAGAAGAGCAATTTCGAGAAATGGTGAAGGGCTTGGCGCCAAAGGTCGTGATTCCAGATCGGCGTGGACTAATTTCGAGAATGGAGGAAATCGAGATGAAGGTCCGCCTAAGTTTAGGGAAGCTTTTAGAAGGTGAAACCCTAAGCATTACTATGGACACATGGACATCGTTGTCCAATGAATCCTTTTGTTCCATGACAGCGCACTTCATCAACTCTGATTGGGATCTTCAAAATGTTTGTTTAGGATGCTCTCCTTTTTCTGGTAGCCATACCGCAAAAGCGATTGGTGAGAAGTGTAAGGAAATGTTAGAAGGATTTGACATTTCCGAAAAATCAGTGGCGGTTTGTGTAACCGATACAGCAACTGCTATGAAAAAAGCGGGAAAATCCATGTCTTGTGATTGGCATGGTTGCATGGGTCATTTATGAGAGCTTGTCACAGGAAAGTTCTTTAATGGTCCTAGTATTGCATCACACTTGAAAAGTGCACGCAACCTTGTGGGATTATTTAGAAGCTTATCAAGAGCAACTAATATTCTAAAAAATGTTGCGAGTGAATTGAAGTGGAAAGTTCTAATTCCGGATGTAGCTACGAGGTGGTGGTCAACATACTCTATGCTCACTTCAATATTGTATTTGAAAAATCCGTTACAAGCAATCATGACAACAATTGTGCCACCGAATGCGAGGTTGAGTGAAGAGGCGTGGATGATCATTGAGAGAGGTGCGATTCTTTTAAAACCTTTCATGGTTGCCCAACCCGTGTTGGAAGGGGAAAGTTATGTAACTTTGAGTTAGGTGCCGGTAATTGTCCACTCACTACTTAAAGGACTAAAAAAAGTAGTGGATGACACTTCAAATGGAGGATGTGATGATTTGGCAATTAATGCCATCGCGGAGACGATGGTAACCGATTTTGAGGGTCGATTTGGAACGTGTGAGTTAACAACCCTCCCGATGAAGATGTTTATTGCTTGTGCACTAGATCCTAGGACGAAAAACCTAGTATTTTTAACACCATTGGAGGTAGATAAAGTATGGCAAGAAATTGTCAACATGATGTTAGGAAAGTTTGACATGGATGCGGAATTGTTTGGACATTCGGAGGGTGATAGTTATAGGTTGATGATGGAAATTGGAAACAATTCAAATGAGAAAGGTGTGAATGAAGTTGAAGATGATGATGAGGATGACATTTTCATAGCATTACAAAGAGAGCATCCCATTTCTTCGGTAATGGAAACCGTTCAAAAACCTTCGGCCTCGGAACTCACGCGAGATGAGTTTAAGGAGCATTTGCTCCACGAAGTTCAACTTTACAAGGGAAGAAGTGTTTTAGAACAATCACAACACGAACGGGCAAACCCATTGAAGTGGTGGGCCGAAAAGAAAAAAATGTTTCCGCCATTGAGCTCTTTGGCTCGAATCATTTTAGCTATACCGGCATTTGCTCCATGAAGTTCAACTTTACAAGGGACGAAGTGTTTTAGAACAATCACAACACGAACGGGTAAACCCATTGAAGTGGTGGGCCGAAAAGAAAAATTTGTTTCCGACATTGAGCTCTTTGTCTCGAATCATTTTAGCTATACCGGCCACTTCGGCTCCTTCCGAGCGAATTTTTTCCATGGCCGGTCAAATTAGCACGATTAAGCGAAACCGGTTGACTCCGGAATCGGTGGAAAGACTTGTTTTTTTGAAAGGATCATGGCAAGCAACGGAATCGCTCATTAATATTCGTGACGACAAAGGAAAGGAGATTGAAAAAGAGGGAGACATTAACGACAACGATAACAATAAGGTTGTTTCCAAGAAACGTCGAAAGGAAACGGGAAAGGAAATTGGAGATTGGTGGAATACTTTACCCAACAAAAAATAATTTTGCAAAATTATGTTTTTTATGGAAGATTTGTAGGGTGCACGGTTGAGAGAATTTGAATTTCAGTTTTTTGGTCGTAGAAACATTGTGTAATTTAGATTCAGATTTCGGATATTGGGAAATTGGGAAAGTAGAAAAATTGGGATGTTGGGATTATAGGATAATCACATGTTTGCATTTGGGAGAGGTGGAATTGTTGATGGAAAATTATATATTTGAGGAAATGGATGTTGAAAATTTATGTTGCTAGTGTGAGAATTAATGGAAATTTCGGATTTGTATTTTGGATTTTGAGAAATTGGGAAAATGGAAAATTCGGAATTTGGGGATTATAGGATAATCACATGTTTGCATTTGGGAGAGGTAGAATTGTTGATGGAAAATTATGTATTTGAGGAAATAGATTTAGAAAATTTATTAGTGTGAGAATTAATGGAATTTTTGGATTTGGATTTTGAATATTGGGAAATTGGGAAAGTGGAAAATTTGGGATTTTGGGATTATAGAATAATCACATGTTTGAATGTGGGAGATGTCAAATTAAGTTCATGATTTGGACATGTTGGATTTTGAAATCTTTGCGAGTTTAATTTTTTTTCATTTAGGGAATTAGAATTGAATATTGGGAAAATAAGTAATTAATATTAATGTGGAAATATGGGTTACTTGTGGCCACATATTGATTTATGTTATATAGTTGGAATTGGTATTGGAATTATATTGCATTTTTTGAATAGTAAAAAATGTGAATTTTTAATATTATTGATGTTATAATTAGAGGTGTAATTTCAGAAATGTGGAATAGTAGTAGGTAATACTACCAGCTGCAGTACCACTAGTACTAACAGCAGCTAGTACCACCAGCTGCAGCACTAGTACTAGCTGCAGCTGCTAGTACTACCGGCTGCAGCACTAGTACTAGCTGCAGCCTTAGTACTACCAACTGCAGCACTAGTACTAACAGCAGCAGCTAGTACCACCAGCTGCAGCACTAGTACTAGCTGCAGCTGTTAGTACTACCAGCTGCAACACTAGTACTAGCAGCAGCTGTTAGTACTAACACTAGTACTAGCAGCAGCTGTTATTACTACGGGCTGCAGAAGCAGTAGAACTGGCAGCAGACCACAAAAAAAAAAACCTAGAAAATCATTCGATATATCGCAATATATTATATTGGCGATATATCGTCTAAATATCGTTATATTTAGATAATCGATATATCGCTTCGGGTACCTAAAATTCGGTACATATCGAATATTGGCAAGTGGTCTTCGATGCCCAACACTACACCGTGAATCGCTATTAGCGTAATGAAATAGATAGCGTAATGAAACAATTAGCGTACTTTACGGTAAATTGTGTTTTTTCGGGTACACCATGATACTAATTTATCATGTACTCTAATTTGTAAACTGCTTTGTAAAAATTTTCAGCACATAATATGTCCACACTAAAACATATATATGTACGAAACTGTTCAGATCGTACGCCGTCGCGTTTTTTTGACATCTGCGTATGCCGGAAAATATTTACGCAATTATATATTATTATATTTTCTGTACTTTTAAGTTTAAAAATGTACGGAATAAGACAGATCTGGCAGTCCGTACACCACACTATTTAAAAGGGAACTAAATTACAGTTATGAACCGCATTGAGCGGGAGTGTCCGCAACTCACACCCATACAATATGCCTACTCTACGCGAGTTTTGTGCCAAGTTTTGTGCGCCTACCAAAGGCCTACCATAAAAACGCCTACTTTTGAACTATGGTTTAAACTCAATGCTGCTCACTGGCTTTTACTTGACAATATCTTAACGCCAATAGCGATTCCTGGTGTACTGTAATACCGTACTGTACCGTCCCACCTTCGTACTACATGTACGGATGGTTGTGTGTAGAATTCAAGAATCAATACCCGTACTTTTTAACGCGATTCTCTCTCATGGAAAGTCACCCTAAACCGATGCGATTTGGAAGTCAAACCATATGATTCAAAGTTGCTTGAGTCAAAGATTTCGATCTTTTCCCCTTCATGGATCCATTGTGTGAGAGATTATTTTCAGAAAAATAAGGAAAAAAATTTCGGGAAGCTTTCCTTCTCAAGCGGACTATCTTAACTTTTACAAATAAAAAGTAGCAGCAATAGATTTTAAGACCTATAGAAAATTGAGTTTTGTGAATGTTATAGAGGTTTGGAATGTCACTAGAGCATTGTTACATACTTTGATAAAACTCTAAAACTGTATTATATACTCCTACAAATTTGAAATTACAGTGTGTACTAGCTACGATGGGGATTTTTGACGACACAATTTCGTCTGTAAAATCAATAAATGTTAGAGTTCTTCTCCTACAACTAGTCAGTCTCGGTATGATTACAAACTTTCAATCTCTTTCATAATTTTAGGGTTTGGTGCACTTTTAAACTCATTCATAACTTTAGGATGAGGGTGAACTTTTAATCTCTTGCATAATTTTTCAGGATGAAGATTTTAGAAATAGCGTTAATGTTAGGTTTGGATTTGGTCTTTATGGAGATTGCGAAACCTTAATTTTAATGTGGAAATAAGTATGGAAATATCAAATGTAGTGACTATGTTTTTATTACGTGAATAATACAGGTTCACCACATGTTTGTTTTTTTTAAGTAAAGTTTATGGAGTTACAGTTTAGTAGGAGGTATCGATAGAATTTTTTCAAATGTTTGCAATTGTCAATTTCTTTTATTTTATGGTTTAACTGAGGTAGTATAAACAGCTCTGAGAAAGTTGTGAAAATTTGGCAAAATAAGGCGTAAGATTAGGGTTAGTGGTTAGATTAAGTGTTAGTGGTTAGATTAGGGTTAGTAGTTAGATTAGGGTTAATGGTGACGACTAGAGCGAGTTTTATATTTATTGTCAGGATTAAGGCTGGGTAGGATAGATTTGGGATACGGATTGGGATAAATCTGTTTTTTTTTTTGGTTTTTTTACTGTTTGGTCGTTGATAAAGTTTATCGTTGCGATGGAGATAGGTTGAAGAATTTGCAAGTTAGGGCTAACGATGGATTTATGGCACAAGGTTCTTATGGTTTCAACGAGGGTTTAAATTAGGGTTAAACTTAGGAACCTTTGGCTATTTTCAAGCTACTCTGCAAATTAAATGATTAGAGGGAGGTTTTGTGAGCAAAACAGTAGTGGAGGGAAGTATATGTTCTGGAATTTTGGTGTGTATTTATTCAGTAATGTTTAGATCTTGTTGCAATGTATGTGGATTTACTGAATCGATTGTGTGGATCTGCCAGGTTTCTGATGGCAATGTCAGCAGTGATGATTTGGAAGTGACAGCTTTCTTCCCTCCCCCTCTTTGTTTATTGAGTTTTTGTAGATTGGGAGGATTTAGGGACGGTGATGACGTCATCGTTTGTGATACGGAATACACAGTTCCACAGACAGTTTCCTCACCTTTTTTTTTTTTGATTGAGTTTTTGTGGATTGGGAGGATCTAGGGACGGTGACGACGTCAGCATTGATGATTCGGAATACACAGTTTCTCTGGACACAGTTTCCTCGCTTTTTTTTATTGAGTTTTTGTGGATTGGGAGGATGTAGGGATGGTGGTGACGTCAGCATTGATGATTTGGAAGACACTGATGTGCGTCACTGGAAGCGAGTCTCCGGTGGTGGTGGTCCTATCAGGATCCATGGAGCCTGGATTTCGGAGGGTAAGGAACGATAAATCGGACAATGTTTGGCTACAATCCACGCCATTTTTAAACCAAAATCTGCCCGGGAATTGTGCTTTTCGAGCGATTGAGTTTTTTTTTTTTTCCCCGTGGATATTTCCCAGGATCGCGTTAGAGGCTCGACATGGTAATGAACTCCTTTTTTTTTGTTTTTTTAAATGCAGGGAGATATCCTCTTTCTACATATGAGCAGATCGCCGATCGCAGCCGGAGAGATAGTGGTTTTTAATATCGATGTAAGTTTTTTTGAATTGAAAAGGAAATAAATGGGCTTTAGAATCACACCTTACCGGATTTAGTGTGGACTGCATAGACTTCGGACCCAGCTTTTTCTGAGGAACATAAATGCAGTTATTGCATTTACTGGAGGTAGAGGGAGATGGGGGAGGGGGAGGGAGAGGGAGAGGGAGAGGGAGAGGGAGAAGGAGGGGAGAGGGAGAGGAGAGGAGAGAGAGGGAGGGAGAGGGAGAGGAGAGAGGCAGAGGGAGGGAGAGGAGGGGAGAGGAGGGAGCGAGTGAGGAGACACCGGTTGGAACACCTGGTGATCTATGATGAATAATAGGAATGAAAACATATTGGGTAAATGATCTGTCTAGCTCTCTACACTCTCTTTACCCCTCTCCTCTCGACTCTCTCCTTTAAATCTGACATTCCTCTCGCTTTCTTCCGCATGCCTCCCATTCCCCTCCCCCTCTTTGTCTCCATAACAGCGTGTTCATTGAACCAGTCCTGAGCCTTCCCTCTGGATTTAATCCGATTTTAAACTTAATTTCATTAACTGCATCAGCAAAAAACGTTTTTTTTGTTTACGTTTTTTCAAAGACTACTGCACATAAAAACTATGGGCAAGAAACGAAGTTCAGAAACTAATTTTATCCTCCAGCCCCTCCCTGCCCTCTCTCCCTCTCTCCCACTCCCTCTCCCTCCCTCCCTCCCTCCCTCTCCCTCTCTTCCTCCCTTCCTCCCTCCCTTGTTCAGAATGTGGCAGAGGGATTAGATGGACTCTGCCCTTTCCTCTTTTTCTGTCACTTGGAACATGTCAAAGTATTAATTTTTTTTCGATTTTTTTTTTTTTTAGGTGTTTGACGATGTTTTGCATTCGCTCCTTTTTTTGTCTTTTCTTTGTCATTTCTGAATGGCGGCTGATTGCTTTTTATTGTTTTTTTTCTCTATTTTGGTATAGGCAACTGCCTTTTATTTATTTAATTTTCAACATTCAGTAACTGGGTTTATTTTCCCAAAATCCTCAATCCCCTTTTTTCTTGTTTCGTAGGAAACAGAAGTGGAAATACATGTCTTTGTTGTTTCCATTATGGTTTTTACTGAATCGAATATTTTCTGAAATAAACGTATTTAGTGTGGATTCAGGTTCACGAAGACAGAGATACAGGAGAGGTAGAGATTTTGACCAAAGGTGAGAACAATATATCTTTAGAATCGTTAATTATAACCGATTAAAATCCCTTTTTTTTTAAATGAAAATATTCTTTGGTCGGCTGAAAACGTTAAAATTTCTATGGTGGGTAATTTGTTATTCGTCTTTAGCAGCAATTGTTTGAGGTTTTTGTTTCCCACAGTGTTTTTATTGGCGTTAAAACAGGTGACAATAATTTTGGGGATGATCTACCCCTTTATGCCGATGGGCAAATGTGGTTAAATCGACGACATGTCATGGGGCGTGCCGTGGGGTAAGCTATATTTTTATTTTCCTTTCAGACCTAAAAAGTATCTTTATAATAGATTTTCGATGGGAGAGAGTGGGGTTCTTATGATAGAGTATGCTGGAGAATCGAGAGGGAGGAAGGGAGGAAGGGAGGAGAGAGGACGAGTGAGTGGTCCTGTCACATATCTGTCAATCCTATGTCCAAGCAAGCTGGTTAATAGATAAAGAGGGAGAAGGATAGGAGTCCCATATCCTTTCTGTTTCCTTTTCAGTTTAGCTTTCTGTTTCCGTTTCCGTTTTCTTCTGTTCCGGTTTCTGTTTCTGTTTATCATAACGGTTTCATGTTTGTAAGCATTACAAATGCAAGAGGTAGAATTTTTCAGACTCTTGGAAGAAGTTGGTATCCGTTGAAGGGGCCGAAATAGTTTTTTACATATATGTGAGATCTCCATTTTCTTTTTTAAAACTTTGTCCTCTCTTTGCAAAGTTAATGTAGAAGAAGAAGATGTCCTTCTACATCGATGGACTGTGAGGGGGGCAGTTTTCATTTTGTTTCTTTTTCCCTTCTCCTTCTATTTTTTCCATCCCTTATTCTACTTTATCCATCCCTTACATCAGCAAATTTTAAGTTGTGAAGGAAATGGAGGATTGAAAAGCCTGAGAGAAGGGGAAGGTGAGAGGGGAGGACATGAAAGAGGAAAGGGAAGGAGGGAAAGATCTTTTGCGGGTAGTATGCTTGTAATAAAGGGCAGTGTCTATGGTTTGGAGTTTGTATTGTTGTGATTCTGGTTTTTGATCAATTTGGTTCTTTATTTCAAGTTATTTTACTCATGTTACTGATAAAAATTGTCTTCATAATTTGTGTGAATCTGTTAGGTTTTTGCCATATGTCGGATGGGTGACCATCATCATGACAGAAAAACCTTTTATAAAAGTGAGTAGTTTACTTCTTATCCCCTTCGTTCACTTCCGCCTTTTTTCCTTTCGTTTCTTTGTACTCTTGTTTTTTTTTTGACGCACTTGGTTGGGATTTTAGAACTGAAAATTCACTTTTTGGATTTCAGTTGTGATCATTTTTCGGATGAAAAAAGACCCCTAATAGTAACGCCAGAAAAATGTCCGGAAAAATTTATCGGCAGTTGTTAATACAGCCTCAAAAAGGAAAAGCAAAGTGAACTTATAAAAAACCTTTTAAATTTAAGGCTAATAAACAAACCAGTAGATAGTCTGCTGTTACAATTATGTGCACACCTATATAACTATCCACACCTATTGAATGATCCACACCTATTGAATGATCCACACCTGTTGAATGATCCACACCTATATAATTATCCACACCTTTTTATTTATCCACACCTTTTTATTTATCCACACCTATATAGTTATCCACACCTGCTTAATTATCCACACCTAAATAATTATCCACACCTGTTTAATTATCCACGCCTATATTTATGACAGTTTTCTTGGTGACCCTGACATGCCTGTTTCTTTCGTGGGTGGATGTGTTCTATGTTTCCATTTCTATGTCTCTGTTTCTATGTTTCCATTTCCAGTATTTGTTAATCGGAGCTTTAGGACTGTTGGTGATAACAGCCAAAGACTAGAAGAAATGAATGTAAGTTTCAAGCTTATAAAAACCTCCCAAAACTACTCGGGAAAAAGCTCTCCGTTTCTACTCAGTTTTTAGGGGAGGAGAGTGAAATAGTGAGTGAAAGATAGGCCATTCGTTAGAGAGATATGGTATATGGATCGTTTAGCCTCTTGTCGCCTTCCTTAAATCTCTTTCTTTAGTTTTTGAAGAGGAATTTGGCGGGATTTTATTGTTGTTAAAAAATTTTTACCCTTTAACATGAAAATCTTCTAGTAACAGCTTTCTACGGAAATTTTTATTAGGAAGGAGTTTTTTTAGTATGTTTTGGAATTTTGTGCCTTTTTTTTTTTTTGGCGTCGTTGTTGTTGTTTTTTCTATCTGTACTAAAAATGTTCAACAACAAACGAACACTAATACTATATTCATATTTGAAATAGATACACTAACATAACACTAATACTATATTTTACCACCTGGCATGCTATGGGTCATTTGATTATTGCATTATTTTGCGATTTTGATACGGAAAAACACTCACACGAGTGAAAGAGTTGTTAAGATTTATTAACTCTAATAGTGGCGGGCAGTGTATGAAATAATTCCATAGTTCAAAATTTAAAATGTTCCAGGGACAATGTGCAATTTTTTTTTTTTAGGGTTTTTTAGGGTTCTAGATTTTCTTAGGGTTTTTAGGGTTTTCTACGACAGAAACAAACGAAATTGATTATCGGAGCACTGAGGTATTTGCAAATAAATGATATTATGCATATTTGTTTTCCATTTTCTGAGTATCCACCAAAAAATAAAAATAAACAGTGAGGTAGAAATATACTCTAGAACAATTTAAACAAAAACAAAATGTTTGAGAATATAGGCCCGTAATTAAGGAGAAAAAAGTGAACCAAGTCAATAAATATGGAAATTTTGGATTAGGCCCACAAAACGTCTGAAAAACCAAGTTTTTGGTAATCTTAGAAATCTAGAAACCTTAAAGAGTCTAGAATTCTGTCAGAAAAAAGACAAAAGTTGCGAAGCTTTCAATCCTGCACTTTAACTACTACTACTAGTGCTACTACTAATGATATCAGCAAACTGATTTAAAAAGCCAGATGGTAAACCATCTTGAGTCCAAAGTTACAAAAGGGGTGGCATGGTCAAAACTGGAATCTACAAGCAGGGCAAATAAAACAATTAAAAGCAAGGTGAACACATAGAAATGGCGCAGAAAACAAAGGCACTCAAGCCCAAAAAGAAAAGCACAGCAACGCACTTAAACCAACAATACAATCCCAACCTCAACAGAATTAAATATCTACAGAAAGCAGCCTCGTAAGTCCCCCAAATCCGGGGGAGCACGTTGTGGGAGTTCCGGAACACGCCGACGATCCATAACCGCAATAGCTGATTGAAGGAGCATAAAAGCTTGCACTCGTTGTAAAGTCATAGATAAATGCTGACGATAAAAAGGACCGAAGTGGGAGGGCTCCGAGGTCCCTGTCGCTCGAATGAGAGACGCCCACAAGTACGGAGAAACTAGTCCAACGCAACACCCAAACGACCAAAGATCTCCACTGCCATCGGAATACAATCATCCATAAGGTTTCGGTTTGCATAATGCTCCTTCGTCTTAACAACATCACGGGCGACCACTCAAACACGTCAAGCCGCTTGACTTGAAGTCGAAGTAGGATTCGCCAAAACAATGTCACCAAAGATGCGACGTGCACCATCGAACAAAGCAACATCGATCCGCGGCGAAGGAATAATACGAGAAACCTCCCTACGCACGGAAAATCCCCCCTCATAAGCGACAATCGCAATGGCCTCGCGAATAGTGTCGTGCGCTTGGATCAATTCTCCCCCATGGGAGCAACGAAGCCACTGGACGTCCTCGGTCTCAAGAACACGACCACACGAGCAAACTAGAGATCCTAGTAAAAGAGGATGAGGGAGGCCAAGGCAAAATTGGAAGACGGTGGTGAATTGAGCAGGCGTGAACCATAGGGTGGACAAAATAGGTGTAGCAGAAAGCAAAGCCCCAAAACTAGGTCCACCACGAGAGAGGAGACCGGCACGCGAAGAATCAGAGGGAAGCGCCTCAAGAAGCTCGACTTTACTAGCAGCAACCCGATCTGAAATTAATTCTTGGGCACGCGCGACGAATTTCGTAACAACGGTAGAAAGAAGTCACATATCCACTAAAGTAGGAGGAGGAAGAGAACGTGTCGCGTCCAACAAGAACCATTGGAAGGCGAACACACAGTTCGGAATCCGAGGGACCACGGTGGCAACAACCGGGGTGTCCCATACCAAGAAGCGAGAAACAACGGAAACAATAGACACAACATTGGAGGCAATAAGGCACCACCTTCCAAAATAAGCAACGGGGTCTACTGAGGCACTTGATAGTAAACCCTATCCCCTTGCATATATGCCAGCCGTAGGCCCAACTCGCAATCAAAAGCCCCACGACCTAACAACGTGTGAAGGACGTCCATGAGGTGGTCATCAAAGGCGAAAAGAGAGGAGACAAAAGTTGGGGTAGGAGGGGAAGTGCGAGTAAGGTAAGAGGGGCCGTGGAAGAAACACATAGCCAACAGAGCAAACACTAGTTGGGGATCAGGAAGGTTAGGGAGGTCCTCCACATGGGACAGATGTGTCTGAAGAGCAACATTAAGAAATTGGGTCACGCGAGTATCCGAACCAAGTGGGTAATCAACACACGGATGCCATCCGAAGAGGAGGAGCTTGGAAAGTAAGGGGGGGAGTACAGGAAAGTGGAAAATCTAGAGTGGGAGGAATAACACACTTCGAGGGTTGGACAGAAAGGTTGAGTTCGGCCAAAGGATCCTTGAAAAAATTATATGTCGTAGGGCGAAGAATATGCGTATCATCTACAACCGAAGGGAAAAGGCAAGAAGGGAAAGCGACAACGGAAGCACGGAGGGCCCGATAATGGGAAAGGCAAAAAAAGGTCTTTCAAAAGTGTCGCCTTGAAGGATGCCCGTGGTAGAGGAGAGGAACCAAATCACCTTCAACCGAGAAGGAAAAGTTGTTGATCAAAGAATAAAAAGCTCTCACAAAGGGGGATAATTGGACAATATGAGAAGGGCCAACCATAAGCTCTTAAAAAATGACGTTCCAATCCACCTTATTGATGGCATTGGAAACGTCGACTTGAAGGACTAACCATACCAAATGTACATCCAACAAAGCTCAAATTTCGTGGACCACGGCCTCACAACCTCCCCAAGTGGCCACCGCAAACTGACGAGGAGAAAAATAATCTTGAAATGTTGGTTGGAGCTAGATACATATGGCACGAGCCACCAATCGGTATAAGGCCTCTCCCACGGCAATAGGGTGAACCCCCAATTAGATTTGGTGACAACCACAAGGCGAGACGCCGTGAGAAGTTCACAGATCCGAGGGAGAACATTCCCACTAGCAATAAGAGAACATACTCGAAAGAACACATCAAAATCCCGGGCACCCGATTCAGGGGGCAAAACATCCAGAAACAACTCATACACTGTGCTGGATGAACCTCCTGCTCCTATTGAAAGGTGAGGAGAAGAGGTAATGGCCTTAATGGAAGCCTCCCGATCCAGAATATGACCCTCAAAAGGCTCAAAGGCGAGGATAGGGGATAGAGGGTTAGTTGTTGGCGAATGAAGAGGTTGAAAGACCTCTATGGTGGAAGAAGACCGGGGAGAAGGGGTGAATGGCTGGAGGGCCTAAACCGCTCGAGAAAGCTCACCAACACGGCCAGAAATGAAGAGCTCGATGATATAAGAGGATGGGAGATCTAATTGCCTAGATGTACCACGCGGTGTGAAAGAAGCAGTGACCACACGATCCTCATGCTCACCGTGGATGGGCTTCCAATCACCACGAAGGAATCGACAACCAAGCGTCATAATCCTTCAAGCCCCATTGCCACCTCCACGACGTGGTAGGACTAAGACCCAGAGTGAGAGCATAAGAAGAAGGTGCTAAAGAGCGATGTCCGTCGGATTGGAAGAAATGCGGGACAAAAAGAGGTGGAGGGCGTCATGTTTGAAATTCTATGGGCTCCATTGCCACACAGAATTCGCAGGTCTAAAGGAAGCTAATCTAGATAGTGCCGACTTCAAGTTGATTAAAAACCCAAATGATTGACCCCTTCACAATCACAAACCCATTAAAGCTTCACCCCTGTGAAGTAAGACTTTCTGTGTGCTCAGTTCCACCACAGAATGCAAAGTTGGAATATGAGATTTGGACACATTCCCCCACTTTGACTTTCCCTTAGAAATGCAGCCACCCAGGCAGGCAATAAATCTGACCGACTACACCCCTGTGTAGCCTGGACCCCCCTGAGTCCGTAGCAACAAGAATCACTGAATTTGGTCAACTGAATTGATAATTATGGCTGGCCAAAGTTTGCCATTTATAGAAGGTGCTCTCTGGGAGAGGCAGCTACCTACCAGAAATATTCTAAGTCCTAAACCCCTCTCTAAACCCTCTAGTTCTGAGGTAAGGACCAATCAAATTACTGTATAGCAACCTCAACAGAACTAAATATCTATTGAAAGCAGCCTTGCGAGTCCCCCAAAAACCGGGGGAGCACGTTGAGGGAGTTCCGAAACACGTCGACGACCCATAACCGCAATAGCTGATTGAAGGAGCATAAAAGCTTGCACTCGCTGTAAAGCCATAGATAATGCTGACGATTAAAATGACCGAAGACTCCGAGGTCCCTGTCGCTCGCATGAGAGACGCCCACAAGTACGGAGAAACTAGTCCAACGCAACACCTAAACGACCAAAGATCTCGACTGCCATCGGAATACAATCATCCATAAGGTTTCGGTTTGCATACTGCTCCTTCATCTTAACAACATCACGGGCGACCACTCAAACAAGTCGAGACGCTTGACTTGAAGTCGAAGTAGGATTCGCCAAAACAATGTCACCAAAGATGCGACGTGCACCATCGAACAAAGCAACATCGATCCGCGACGAACGAATAATACGAGAAGCCTCCCTACCCACGGAAAATCCCCCCTCATAAGCGACAATTGCAATGGCCTCGCGAATAGTGTCGTGTGCTTGGATCAATTCTCCCCCATGGGAGCAACGAAGCAACAGGACGCCATCAGGCTCAAGAACACGACCGCACAAGCAAGCTAGAGATCCTAGTAAAGGAGGATGAGGGAGGCCAAGGCAAAATTGGAAGACGGTGGTGAATTGAGCAGGCGTGAACCGTAGGGTGGACAAAATAGGTGTAGCATAAAAGCAAAGCCCCAAAACTAGGTCCACCACGAAAGAGGAGACCGGCATGCGAAGAATCAGAGGGAAGCGCCATGAGAAGCACGATTTTACTGGCAGTGACAACCCGATCTGAAATTAATTCTTGGGCACGCGCGACGAATTTCGTAACAAGGGTAGAAAGAAGTGACATATCCAATAAAGTAGGAGGAGGAAAAGAACGTGTGGCATCCAACAAGAACCATTGGAAGGCGAACATACAGTCCAGAATCCGAGGGACTACGGTGGCAACAACCTGGGTGTCCCAGACCAAGAAGCGAGAAACAACGGAAACAACAGAAACAACATTGGAGGCAATAAGGCACCAACTTCCAAAATAAGCAGCGGAAACAACATTGGAGGCAATAAGGCATCAACTTCCAAAATAAGCAGCGGAAACAACATTGGAGGCAATAAAGCACCAACTTCCAAAATAAGCAGCGCGATCTACTGGGGCACTTGATAGTAAACCCTATCCCCTTGCATATAGGCCAGCCGTAGGCCCAACTCGCAACCAAAAGCCCCACGACCTAACAACGTGTGAAGGACGTCCATGAGGTGGCCATCAAAGGCGAAAAGAGAGGAGACAAAAGCTGGGGTAGGAGGGGAAGTGCGAGTAAGGTAAGAGGGGCCGTGGGAGAAACACATTGCCAACAGAGCAAACGCTAGTTGGGGATCCTGAAGGTTAGGGAGGTCCTTCACATGGGACAGATGTGTCTGAAGAGCAACATTAAAAAAATTGGGTCACGAGAGTATCTGAACCAAGTGGGTAATCAACACACGGATGCCATCAGAAGGAGGAGGAGCTTGGAAACCAAAGGGGGGAGTACAGGAAGTGGAAAATCTAGAGTGGGGGGAATAACACACTTCGAGGGTTGGACAGAAAGGTTGATTTTGGCCAAAGGAACGTTAAAAAAGTTATATGTAGTAGGGCGAAGAATATGCATATCATCTACAACCGAAGGAAAAGGCAAGAAGGGAAAGCGACAACGGAAGCACGGAGGGCTCGATAATGGGAAAGGCAAACACAGGTCTTTCAAGAGGGTCGCCTTGACGGATGCCCGTCGCAGAGGAGTGTAACAGGGTTACAGGATTTGAGTACTTAGTGGCTAGGGCTAGGCTGCAATAGTTGCGGTTCCAGAGCAGCGCAACTGCGATTCGAGACCAGCGTATCGTAGCAGCATCACAACTTAGCGGCGTAGCAACTTAGTAGCGCAACAACATAGCACCGCATCATAGCAACGCTGCAGAATGTAGATCGAACGGTATAGTTCTAGAAGGAGGTTTTGGATAGATCTCGGTTGACCGTGAAGGTCCACGTGTACAGTTGTACAGTACTAGGTTGACTAGCAGCTAGCTAAATAGTCAAGTAGGCCTAGTGAATAGGAGACTCTTTTTGAGTAGACCTTCGCAGCGAGCGCAAACCTTGTACTCTCTTCCAAGTAATAAAGCGCAACTTTGTCTGTCAGTGCTATCTGCTCCTACTGTTGCTACGGGAAGATCCTTGGTGTTTTTCGCTGTGCATTGTGGCGTGCTGTGTGCACTATTGTCCCTTTTACACTAGTATCAAAGCTATTCCCCGTGACTCGACAGCATGGATGAACACGACGTATCCACTACAGAAATGTTAGCGCAAGTTCTCAAGGAGTTAGAAAGTGTTAGATTACAGAAAGCGCAGCTGAGCAACACCGTCGCGGCCTTGGAGTCTCGTCTTGGGGAGCGACCTCATGGAGACACGGAGAGAGACTTCAGGAGAACGAAATTAAGACTTCCCCACGAGTTTGAACCTGCAAGACACAAGAACCTTGACACATGGCTATTCTCCGTTGCGAACTATCTCGAGAATTTTCCTAGTCTATCGGATTGTGAGAAGATTCACTACGCAAGTGGTCTTCTTAAAGGGGCAGCGGGGCATGGTGGAGGACATTGGTGGAGGATGATGAGATACCGACCGTCTGGGCACTCTTCGTTCAACTTCTCCGCGACGCTTGGCAGCCTGTCAACACGGTGAAGGCGGCAAGAGATAAGATCGCAATATTGAAGCAACGAACCTCAGTGTTGGAGTTTGCCCAACGGTTCTTGGAGTTCAAAGTTCAAATACCTATGATGACGAGGGATGAAGTCGTGGATTGCTACGTGAAGGGGCTTAATGAAACTCTGAGACCTCCATAAGTCCTCAGAATGGACAGCTTCAAGAAGCATCTAGGATAACCCTGACCCCTTTGTGTTTCAGCAAGAGCAACTGCCACCCTGGCAAATAAAACATTTGGCCACCTTCACCCCTGTAAAGGCAAGACTCCTCGAGTCGATAGCAAAAAGAATCTCTGAATTTGCTCCCCTGAGCAGTAAGTTATGGAGGGTCAAAGTTGACCTTTTGTACACAAGCTCTCTGAAGAGAGGATCCTATCTCCAAGTTTTTCTAAGTCCTATCTCTCTCACAAACTCTATCAACTAATGCACGAAGCCAATCAGATTATAGTTCCGTACACAAAAGTACAGCCGCCTGTTTACTTTATGTACGGAAATTATACAACATGGCCTTAATGTCGACACATGTCATATCCAGATTCGGTGCCGTAATCTCCGGAGATACCACGATCCAATATAATTTCGCCACGTGTCATCCGATGTGGCGATGACCACAAACCAACAAATTCTTCTTCCGCGATCTCGACGCTAATTCCGGCCGTCCGATTAAATTAACATTTGATCGTAGTCGTAATAAATACATGCGCGGTATTTGTTTCGCTTACGAAATGAATACGCGGTTTTTATTTCTTATCCGTACCTCAATCCGTACTTTTACACTACCGGTTCTATGTATCTTGTAAACAATTACAGTTAAATGATTTATCCTACGTATTAATGTTTAATTAATTATCAAACCATGTAGTACTTAACACTAGTTCAACACTTAACGGCTAAGGTTACCGTCTACCGGCAGCTTACCGTCTGGCAAGTACCAGGTTCAAATCCTGTGGCCGCCGCATATCTTTTTATTAAATAAACCCCTAATATATATTTCCCGTAGACCTCAGGATAGCCTAGGTAGCCATGGCTCTAGCTTCCTCTCCAATTTCTCAGTGACTGCGACAAGTTTGAGAGTTTGGAGAGAGAAGTTAGAGGAAGACTGCCTCGGCTTCTTTCTATATTTCTATTTAGACCTAGAAAATACTTTAAAGGACCATTAATTTTACACTCCCCTTATTTTCTAGTCAAACTTTAATTTCAGACCACACTTCTCCTTGTAGAAAATTAGCGTAGGGGAAAACACAGGTTTGGTCATCATATCTGCTACCATCTCACTATCTGGTCGATACTCTAAACTGATTATTTTGTTTTCTACTTTCTCTCTAACAAAGCTGAGTCTGATGTCCATGTGTTTGGCTTTAAAATGATGTTTAGGATTGGTAGAAATAGCAATTGGTGCCTGATTATCACAAAATGTTTTCTGCACACCACTATTAAGGTGACCAAGCTCACGAAACAAAGACTTGACCCACATCAATTCTTTTACAGCAAAGCAAGAGGCCATATACTCAGCCTCCATGGTGTACTGAGCAATAACTTTTTGTTGTTTGCTACTCCAATAGCAAGCCCCATCACCCACATATAATACATATCCAGAAGTGCATCTCCTCATCGGAGCATCACCATAACTGGCATCACTCCAAGTAGTGATGTGAATATTCTCCCCACCCAAATGCAACCATAGATCCCTAGTTCCTATCAAGTATCTAAGGACTCTCTTAGCTGCCTCCTAATCCCTCTTAGTGGGAGCATTTAGACTTCTACTCAGCACTCCTACAGCTGCAGCTAAACTCGGCCGGGTACAATTCATAAAATAGATTAGACTTCCCACTTCTTGCCTGTAAGGAATAGTCTGCATGAACTTCTGTTCTTCAGGAGATAATTCAACGTCCAAGACTATGACTCATTCTTCCTCACTCCCCTCACTTCTCTTCTTCAACTCCATCCATTTGAAATTTTTCAAGCATGTTCCCTATTGCTTCCTTTTGAGTCAATCTTATAATTTTCCTTTTTCGGTCTCTCTCTACTTGAATTCCCAAAATATATTTTGCTTCCCCCATATTCTTTTTTTCAAATCTCCCCTTAAGATCGGTTTTCAGTTTATTAATTTTTTCCATTGATTTACTTAAAACAAGCAAATCATCAACATAAACTGTAATAAATAAAAAACCTTCCTCATCTTCGAAAACATAGATTGAGTGATCTCTGCTGATCCCGATATATCCCAGACCGGTAAGAAACTCATCAAGCTTTTTATTCCACTGTCGAGGCGCCTGTTTCAAACCATAAAGAGATTTAATCAGCCGGCATACCTTACTCTCCTCTCCTTCCTCCACAAACCCTTCGGGTTTTCGCATGAAGATCTCCTCTTCCAATTCTCCATGCAAAAAGGTTGTCTTGATGTACATCTGGTGCACTTCCATGTCTTCTGCTGCTGCCAAGCTGAGAAGTATGCGGACGGAGGGAAATCTGACCACCGGGGCAAAGGTTTCCTCGTAGTCAATTCCCTCCTTTTGTGTAAATCCCTTTGCCACTAATCGGGCCTTGTAGCGCTCGATTCTGTTATCTGGGTTCAGTTTTAATTTGAAAACCCACTTACAACCGATTGGTTTTCGGTTAGGTGGACAACCCACCTGCTCCCAAGTATCGACTGCCATAATTGAGGCCATCTCCTCATTAATGGTTGTCTTCCACCGATTTCTTTCTGGACAAGTCATCGCCTCTCCATAAGTTTGAGGTTCATCTTGATGAGATAGTTTAGTTACCTTGTTATAAACCTATTTTTCTTGCAATCTTTTGCTGCTTCTCCTTCCCCCCTCAAAATCTGAGGCTGGAATAGATGGTTCTCGTGGATTCTTTTGAACAAACTCGGCTTCTCCCCTATCCCTTGATTCCGAATCAATTTCCACCACGTCTTCTGCTTCGGGTAGTGTTGTCATTGGAGTTTCCACAGCCGAGTACATTTCGGTCTGATTTGTACCTACAAGAATGTCATCTTCTCTAAAACATGGATAGTTAGGAGCTCATAGTCATCGGAATTTTCTGACTCAAATCTGATTTTTACTGACTTTGTATACTTGAAGGGATCCATAGACTTTCCTTCATCCATAACTACTAGATGCTTTACTAAGATTATATCTTCCCTTTTTAGATCGTAAACTCTATATCATTTAACATCCTCATCATATCCTAATAAGTATCCCGGTTTTCCTTTTGGATCTAGCTTCCAATTCGATCGATCTGTATCCTGACTGAAAACTTGACTGCCGAAAACCTTTAAGTGAGATATGTTTGGTTTCCGACCTGTCCATCTCTCATAAGGTGTTTGATCTTTTATAGCTGTAGTAAGAACTATATTTTTTAGGTAATTAGCACAGTTCATTGCTTCTGCCCAAACCCTTTTTCCTATCTTTTTATCTGAGAACATACTTCTAGCACTATCACTTAGTGTTCTATTTAACCCTTCAGCTACCCCATTCTGTTCCGGATTTTCTGGAACTGTCTTTTGGTGTTGGACTCCATCTTCCCTCAAAAAATCCTCAATCTGGTTAGAAGTATACTCCCCACCATTGTCACTCCTTACTCTCTTGATTGGAGTTTCATGGAGTTTTTCACTCCATGCTTTATATTGTCTAAATCAATCCTGAGCTTCTGACTTGTTTTTCAAAAAATACACTCGGGAATACCGAGACCAATCATCAGTGATAGTCATCATAAATCTCTTCCCCCCCGGTGAGGGCACTTTAGCCGGTCCCCAAATATCTGTGTGTACTAGATCTATAATTTTTTCTCCCTTATAGGTGGCTGTTTTAGGAAAGGGTAATCTGTGTGTTTTACCTTGAGCACATCCACTACAATCACTTATATTATCATTCTCACTGAACTTAATCCCTTCCACCACTCCCATCTTTTTCATTTCTCTTAACTTGTCTAGATTCACATGCCCAAGCCTCTTATGCCACATCATAATATCATGAACACAGCATAATAAAGTTTCTTCTTTTCATTACTTAAAACCAGCCTAAACATCCCATGGCTACCTTTCTCAGCAATGAAATAGACATCCTCCTCAAAACTAGCAGTAAAGACTCCTTCCCTAGTGCTAGTAAAAAAACCCTTATCATCTAATACGGATGTAGAGATGAGGTTTTTGTTCAGCTCCGGAATAAACAATACATCGGAGAATGTTACTATGGATGTCTTTCCTTCTACTAACACTTTCAAATCTACCGATCCTACAAGAGTAGTGGTGACTATCCTCCCATCCCCGTACTCTATCTCTACGGTGGGAATATTTCTTATCTTAGTGAACAGGTGCCTATCCTTACACATGTGCATGGAGGCACCTGAATCTACAATCCAGCCTGCTTCACCTTTCAATCCACCGTAAGCACATTTCTGCCTTCGTGGAATTTCGACCTCGTTTTTCGCCTCCAACTCCTCATCTAAAAGGAGCTCATCGTCCTCGTCCTCGGATTCCGCCTCATGTACCTGTGTCACAAGGGCCTTTTTCT
>JBBHKE010002792.1:0-14014 GCA_037447655.1 Zygnema cylindricum
ATCGACTTTTCTCTGCCGTTTTGCCTCAAAATTCAGGGAACTTTGTTAAAAACTTTAGCCGTACGAAAAATCATTTTTACCAAAGTACAGTGAAAGTCAATTCGATACTTCGAATGTACACCGCATAAATAACGCTAATTCGGTCGCCCTAAACTTCGACTCTACCACGTTAAATAGAGTAAACGATTCTAAATTTTTCATTATACTATTTAAGGTATTTTTTGAATGAGCGCTAATAACTCTAATACAGTGCCGTTTTAAATAGAGTGGGGTACAGTCGGTATCTGACAGTGCAAAATTGTACTTTACTAAGTAAAAAATTACAAATAATGATTTAATACAGGCCGTTATCATGTAACTGCATTTTAACAAACCGCGTACTGCAAACGTCATAGTGACGATAAACTGGACGTTTTGTCAAATTTTGTACGAATACCGAATTTACAGTAGAGAATTTCAACGTGTCAAATTAGGATACTTAAATAAATTAGAGTAAATTCCTTTTTGAAAAAGTTCTATCACACAAATTAGAGTTCATAACTCTAATTATTTTTTTCTTTTTTTTTTACTCTAATTTTTTCTTTACTCTAATTACGATTCGCGGTGTACTGCATGTTTGTCGTCATGTGAACGCATTTTGGCCCTTTCCACTATTCGACCCCCGGGCAAAAGAATCCAGCCCATCAAAAACTTCATCAAAAATCATCTTGAGAGGGTATTTTCAGTTGAAGTATCACCCAATCAACGAATTAAAAACGACCCACGCACGCGCCACACGAGTGGGAAGATTTTAGGACGAAGGATAGTACTCAATATTTTTCACCCTGCCCGTCACGCGCATGTACGGAAAGACAAGCATGTACGTGAAAAATTCTGGAGGGGTCTCGGACCTCCACTTTCATTCATGGGTCCTTTGCAGAATTTTGCGTCGTCGTCGCCTCTCCCCTCTCCCTCTCACACTATCACTTTTATCTCACTTTTTAGAATGAGGCACGACAGTAGTGGTATGAAATGAAAGATATTTGAAAAATTATTCCTTTCACTACCTTTATGCATATTATTATGGCAAGTCGAGTGAGAAAAGTCGAAAAAACGAAATCGGGTAGCCATTGCTGAATCCTTGAATATGTGACGTCGACGTTGTCACAAGTGAAATTGGCGTCACAATGTCACAAAACTCAGAGTTGGAGGCCCGGAGTGAGTCGCGAGTTGGATTGACTCAAAATGAGTGGTTGGTTGTGAGTCGCGAGAACTGAGTAGCTCGGAGTGAGGTACTTTAAGTAATGGCGTGGAAGTGGCAAATGAGGGTTGAGTGGAGGGAGGGAGAGGCAAGAGGAGGGAGGGGGCTAGAGAGAGGATGAGGAAAGAGGAGGGGAGGGAATGAGGAAAAGAGAGTGTGGGGAAAGTGGGAGGGTAGAAGGGAAGGAGGTAAAAGGGGGAGGGGGGAAGTGGACAGAGAGAGTGGATGGAGCGGGAGAGAGGAAGGGAGGGCAAGAGGGGTGGTTGGGCAAGTGGTGGAGGCAAGGCAAGAGGTGTTAAAAGTTATGTATTTTCTAGGTCTGAATAGGGAAAATATAAGGAAGAAATAAAGCAAAGGCAGTCTGCTTCTCGCTCCACTCTCCAGTCCCCGTACTTGTTGTAGTCACTCAAGATTGGAGAGAGCTAGAACCATGGCTGCCTATGCTGTCTAAGGTGACAGAAAATAGGCTACTACTTAATCTGTACGAAAAAGACTGCCGGCTCTGGGATTTGATTCTAGTACCTAACGCCTGTTAAATTAACTGGTAGGTGACAGCTTTATCCTGTAGACTAGGATCAGTGCTAAGACATATAGGGTACAATAGGTAGTTGAATAAATACAGGGCAAAGATTCCATTTAACTACTAGGACGGAATCATTGGCGTAGAGCCCGCTGTACCTTTTAAGCCGCACGAAACAAATGTCACGGACATTTGTTTCGACGGTCCGGATAAAAAGGCAATGTGAAATCGACGGTCGTGGTGCAAGCCGCCATTCCACAAAGGCCGCCTTGGCGTTTTCGGGCGCAGCCACTCCGGATGACACGTGGCGACATCGTACGTGGTTGCGGAATTCCCGGAGTGCAAGACAACAAGCTCGGATGTGACAGATGCCACCTGTATGGCCTGTCGTACAGAAAGTACACCGGCGCCTGTACTTTTCTGTACGGTACAGTCTTGTGATTGGCGCCGTACTTCACTAGAAGGGGTTTTAAAGAGGGAATAGGACTTAGAATATTTTGGGTAGGTAGCCGCCTCTCCCAAAGAGCATCTTGTATAAAAGGCAAACTTTGGCTAGCCATATCTATAAACTCAGTTGACCAATTTCAGTGATTCTTGTTGTTGCGGACTCAGGGGAGTCCAGGCTACACAGGGGTGTAGTCGGTCAGAGTTTTTGCCTGCCAGGGTGGCTGCATTTCTAAGGGAATGTCAAAGTGGGTGAATGTGTCCAAATCTCATATTCTAACTTTGCATTTTGTGGTGGAATCACAGGGGTGAAACTGTAATGGGGTTCTGATTGTCAAGGGGTCAATCATTTGGGTTTATATAAACTTGGAGTCGGCACTATCTAGATTAGCTTCTTTTGATCTGCGAATTTTGTGTGGCAATGGAGCCCATAGAATTTCAAGAGGAGGATTGAGTGGGAGGGGGAGAGAGGGAGCGAGAGAGGGTGAGGGAGGGAGTGAAGGAGAGGTGGAGGAAGGGGGGGGGAGGGGGAGTGGGTGGGATGCAGGGAGGGAGGGGGGGGGTGTGTGAGGGATGGAGAAGGGGAGAGGAGAAGAGGGAGGTAGGGGGAAGGAGCGAGGGGAGGGAGAGAGAGAGAGTGGCGGAGAGGTAGGGAGGGAGAAGGGGAGAGGGGAAGGAGAGAGAGGAGGAGAGGGAGGAAGGGAGGGAGAGGAGGGGGGGAGACCGATTAGGGTGGGGCAAGTGGATGGGGGGTGGAAGAATTGAGGGTGGGAAGGGAGAAGGGAGAGATGGAAGGGGAGAGAGGGGAGGGAGAGGGAGGAAGGGCGAGAGGGTAGGAGGGAAGGGAAGGGGGGGAGGGGGAAGGGGGGGGATGAGAGGAAAGAGGGGTGGAGGGATGTGTAGAGGGTAGAGGGCAAGAGAGAGGCAGGAGGTAAAAAGAGGACAGGAGGGAGAGAGGGATGGAGGAAGAGAGAGAGTGAGGAGCATGTGAGGGGAGGGTGAGGGGAGGGAGAAGGGGAAGGGAGAGGTGGAGGGGAAGGGAGGATTGGAGTGAGGGAGGGAGAGAGGGTGGAGAGTGGGGAAGGGAGAGGAGGAACGGAGAGGAGGGAGGGATGGAGATGGGGGAGGGAGGGAGGGGGGGGGGGACAGGAGGGGGTGGAGGGAGGTAGGGAGAAGAGGGAGGGAGGTCGTGACCTTTACCTCACTAAACATCCAAACAATCATCAAATTAATCCCGCCGGCCCCAAAAACACACCTCCATCGTAGCCAGGACATTTCCCAATTCCTCTTCCCCGAACGAGTTGTATCATTTGCATGCTCATAGTTGTGTTCCAAATAATTTCAAGCGTAATGGGCTACAGAGTACATGACTTTGGGCTTTTGACGAAAATTGAAATGATTTTAACTTGAAAACGCGTTTTTATAGTAGGATAAGAAAAATAAGCAAAAGAAATTGTTTTTCCTCCATTTTTCTCCCCGTGCATCCAAGTATCCTGGTTATTTGGTTTGTCAAGGGGTGACTTAAGTGCTTGATAGGATGATGCTTGATGGGCAAAAAACGAGGGAGCTTTTGCAGCTGCTAAACCCTAGTGATTGTAGTCATAATGAACGTCAAACAATACAGCGTCCATCACTATTAGAGTTAACGGATACTATTACAAGAGCAACAACTAGAACGACAAAATAACAATACAAATCGCAATGTAAGCTGCTCCACCTTCATTAAGGTGATCTTGCAAAATTCTTACAATAGGCCTACTCTCCACTGTTTCTAATCATTGTCGATAGACTTTGCGAAGGGACACTGACTACTTCAATAACTGACAGAACCTCAGGAGTTAACGTCTTAATCACAGATATGAAAATACATTTATTTTCCAGCCTCACACATTACAGTTTTTAATCCACGTCAGTACCCTGTTGGTTCTTGTTTTGTGTGTTCCCCAAGTACTTCTCAGGTACACGCAATTCAAATTCTCCGGTATTATTTGCAGTTACAGTCACATGTTTTCAGGTTTTCCAGGGTTACTTCATAAATCTTAAATAGAGAACCTTAAGCCGTAAGCGAATTATCCGTTCTCACAAAAAAAATACCATCAAATTGAAAATTGCTCAACAAAAATATCTGTAACTTGCACAGGACAATCACAAGCTGACAATTTAGTCAAACCTAATACAAAAATACCTTCAAATACCGGCTTTCCCTGTTTAATGCTTGACAATGCTTCCATAAATATTTTGATCTCAGTTCTGTTCGCAAGGATAAATCATAAGGAAGCAGCAGATGCAAGCTGTGTAGTTACAAATAAAGTAGAAAAAAAACAGCAGTACAGTGATGATATATGGCCTGATACAATTCACAATCTAACTGACAACCTTAATCCTCGATACCTGCCTGTTTTCCTCATTAAGCGGGTCGTTTCTCTTCAAAGCAAAAGGAAGAAAACAAACTCCACCGTGTATGGCAGCTGGTAACCCCAAAAGTGTCTTCTCCGAACACTTTGAGAAATTTTTAATCACTCAACATAATCTTCTAGGGAAACTCACTGTGGATCCGTCTCCTGTCTACACTTTTTGATGGTTTCCAGGCAAATCTTAAGAATCAATGTGATCAACGCTTGAACTGGTCACCAAATTGGGCAATGAGATTCTGCTATAGGCAAGATAGCACACATACAAATCTAAAAATGGGAAACGTTTTCTATGCTTCAACTGGAAGCTTGTAGTCTCGTAGAGCGCTCACATTAAGACGAATAGAAGGGCCCATCGTAGTACAAACATAAGCTGTCTTCCAATATACTCCCTTTGATCCAGTGGGTCGGTTAGAGTCCACCGAGTTCTGCAAAACAAAAAATGAAGAAACATTATTCACAATTTCCACACCAGGCAAAAGCTAATAAGCCATGAGGGTGCCTTGAGAAAGCAACACAATTACGAAGAATACGTGCAGCTTTTGTGTAAACCATAAAAAAATTCTTTGCAAGAAGGCCAAAATAAATAAAAAACACAATTAGAGAAACCCATAACATTCAGAATAAAATGCTAGTTTCTTTGAAACCAAACAATAGTGCATAAAATCAAAGGTGCTCTAAAATTGAGGTATCTGATGACGTTTCTTGGATAATAATGGTTTGCGTCAAAAGGTCCTCAAGGAAACCATGCACTGGATTTGACACCTAACAAAAATTGTCCAATAAGTTGCTCAAAAATGACAACAGCGCAGTACAAATTCGGAAGTAAACGAAGTAGAACCCAAAAAAGTTCCAACAATCCCAATAGTGCAAAAAGACGTCCAATTGCATGTCAGGTTTGCTTTACATAAAAAACTCTGGCGAGAAGGCTAGGTGCATTACCACGACAGCGATAAGGTTAGTGAGAAGGTCCTCTGCAGCGAAAGAGCTCTTTCCAAAAAGCACATGGACGATTCCTGTCTTATCCGCTCGGTACTCAACCTTTCCTGCTTTGAATTCCGTGATGGCCTGAAAACAAAAAGCACACGCAATTTTATTAACTCCATCCAAATATGGATTTTCAGTTGTCAAAAAGGCAACCGTAATAAGCTCAAAGAAAACAGATGAAATGCACCAAAAAATAAGCATAGAAAGAGACAAGCTAAATGCGCCTAACATAAAAAAGAGTAGGCATAGATGTAGGATACAGTGAGCTGAGAGATGACAAACAGTTGAAGTAAGAGCATACACGTGGAATCAGAAAATGAAAAAGAAAAATCCTTCACATGGTTTTGAGCTCACCGCCGTCAAGTCAGTTGTCACGGTTCCAGCCTTAGGGTTAGGCATGAGCCCACGAGGTCCCAACATTCGACCTAGTTTTGCCACCTGGCAAAAATACAAGCCACAGAGCTATTGTTAACTTCATGCCTAATCGACATACAAGCCTTTCCTCAACAGAACTGCCATAGAGCTCAAATTGAAGACAATATGCTTCACGTTTTCTTTCACTGGCCGCACTTAACTTAAGAGACTTAGAGCACTTAATAGCTGAGACTGCCTACCTTAGGCATCATGTCAGGGGTGGCAATGAGCTTGTCAAAGTCAAGGAAGCCTCCTTGAATTTTTTCTATCAGGTCCTCTCCTCCTACCAAATCAGCTCCCGCAGAGGTCGCCTCCATCTGCTTTTCTCCTGCAGTCCCATAATCCCAAATCTGCTTTTCTTACTTGGCCGATTTAACAATCAAGTAAAACCCGCAAATCCTAATTTGCTATTAAACCTCGTCTCCATTCTCAGCTTCCAAAAGAGCAGGAAGCAAACATAACCTCTCCCACCCCTCCACTCCTCCCTCCCCTCCTCTCTGGAAAAGGTGAAGAGCTTTACCCTGTGTCAGAACAGCCACTCGGATAGTTTGTCCTGTCCCCTTTGGCAGGGAAACCTGATCCAGACAGATGATCCAAACATCAGACAAAACTAAAAAGTGCAGGAATTATGGCAGCATTCCAGTCACCAAAGCTATCAAACTATATTTTAAGCCAATGAACTTGTTCCTGCTCTCTCTCTCTATCCCCCTCTCCCTCTCTATCTCTTTACTCCACTAACACCATGTACAGGCTTTACAAGATTCAGAAAACCATATTGAGAACACTAGATTGAGAAAACCAAGAATCAGACGATTAAAGGGGTTTTGGATCATACCGTTGCACGCAATTGTTGATCAGCGTATTTAGGGTCGATGTTGAGACGGAAATGAGCCTCCGCAGACTCGTCAAATTTCACACTCGCAATATCTTTGAGAAGCCTGACAGCAGTAGACGGCTCATACTCCTGCTTTGCCTCCCTTAACTTCTGGACTTCCAAAAACCTCTTTGATCGTGTCTGTTTTTTCACACAACCTCAAGCCACGTTAGCAGATACTTAATGTACTTTACAACGTCGTGTCATTTTAAATCTAGTGTACTTTATGAAGTAGTGTAATGTACACCCGGTACTATAATGAACGTTCATATTTTTTTTGTCCTTCAGACTCATTTTCTCCGTGCACACTTTGTCCGATTATTAATCTGACAGTTGCCATGGAAAGCAAAACATTGTACCTTTCAATTGGCAGTCTCAACATAAAAATCAACGCTGTGTGCACAATGAAAAAGACAATTTAAGCGGCAAAAAAGTTCGGACGCTGATAGCAATACACGGTATAATGTATGATGTAATATATTTTACAGTTTTATGCACTATCATGCACTTTTTATTTTTTAGTAATGGACATTCCCATGGATTGGTGAATTGCCAGCTGTCATGGCCATTTTGGAGTGTTGCTCTAAAAAGCAAAAATGACAAGCATAAATGTATCTACAACCAATTACTACTTGTCTTCATATTGTCTTTTTGATGCCAGAAAAGAACTGAACCCTCTGTGAGAACAAGAATTCCGAACCGTTCGGTGAAACACAGTGGGGAATTAGCATGTGCCTAAAATTGAGGCAAATTGGCCATAATTCCAGATAAATGGAGGCCAGTAACTACATTAATATTTGTCCAAAGGGCAAATGAGCTCAAAAGAGCTAAAGAGGTGAAGGACTTAAAAGTACCCACAGAGATGCCATCTGCTTCTTCTCGTATTATGAAAGGTATAATATTAGGGTGTAAATTTGTATAAGGGTGCAAATTATAAAAAACATTGGCCTCTGCATGTCCACTTCACCAATTCGAACCTCACAAGCCTTGAGAGGTGAGATTTTAAAAAGTTATCAAAAATGGACTCTTTTCCAGGCCTTAGGAAATGCGAAAAAATAATGAATTTGTCTTACATCAAAGACAAATATCAAAGATAACAAGAATATGACCAGAACACGATAACATGACAAGAGTGTGACAAAAATGCTGATGGAAGGGGAGGTCGACCATGTAAATTTAAACTAGAGACCGGTAGGTCATAGCAATATTCAATTCCTGAGCATAATAATAATCTAAGCAGAAAAGAGAGAGGTAAAACAAAAGAAAAAAAGAAAAAGCAAATTCAGCATCCTGACAAGAAAGTGAGAAACAGATGCTAGTCCAGAGAGAGAGAGAGAGAGGGACAGAGAAAAGGAGAACGCATTACCCAATCTCTCTTAAGAGGCAATGCTCGTTTGCCAACACGGTTGGCTGTACGGACAGATGATGAAGAATCTTGGATGACGTCATCATCCATCAGAGCATCCTCTTCGAGAGTAGGAAACAGCTCCGCAACCGCCACCGTGGCGGCTCTGGATTTTACATCACGTGCCACTTGGCGCCACGTTTGAGCGCCAGCTGGTCTGCAGAGGACAGCTCCTGTGGCTGATGTGGATCTTAATCCAACGTGGCTCCCTCTGATTGGGCCCCTGGCGGCAGTGCTGGCGGCGCCACAGTCCAGCCGCAATGCTACTGTGGATGATGCAAGCTCTGCCACGTGGCAAGCGGAGCTCATGGTTGCTGGTGTGCTACTTCCTGCTGAATTTCGTTGCCACGTGGCGGTCGGGAAAGAGAAGTGGAAGGAAAAAGAAAGAAATTATCAATGTGACAGAAACCCTAAAAACCCTGCACTTCCGACCGCCTTATCCGAAGCATAGTTTAAACGTGCGAAAACTATTGGATACGCTACAGTACATATGATGTGAAAACGTAATACTGTATATGTGTACCGTACAAATTGTTTGGGTAAACCACGTATAGTACGATTATACTGCATATAGCATTTCCATTTGTTTTCGCACATCTGTATGATCTGAAAAGCCCGACCCACATGCTGGATCGCTGTTGCGCATTTTCCCAAAGATCATTGACGTATAACTGTATATCACGCGTATAGTACGGTCAGTACAGGGTTAACAATTTAACATGCATAAGTTTTTCCAATTGTTTCCTGACTGTGACGTCACATGCTACAAGCTAAAGAACGCACTATAACTTCCACGCGAGACGTAGCCATTGGCAGTGTGCCACGTCGTATGAAGTGGACTTGATAGAAAGGCGCCTACGCGGCCGATTTCCGTGCAGTACATCCGACTGTGCGGAGATTGGATAGCCGTACAAGCTGCCTAAGGGTGCGTCTCCATGTACTTAAAACTTAGAGAAATGACTTTGTCTTTTAGCGCAGATCCGGCGGACCCGGATTTCGGGTGTCCCTATGTGTAACAACGACAACCCGGACGGGATTCATCTACTCCGTTGCTCTAGGGGCGTTGAACGTAATGTTGCGCATGATTTGGTTCGCGACTCAATTGCTGCAATTGGCACCGACGCAGGCTACACCGTGAGGCGCGAAGTTTCTCATGAACTACCTCCTCGCTCCCAGTCTAATGGCCTTCGAAGTCCTCGGGTTGACTTGGTTTTCCTCCATGGGGCTGGGAGGACTTTGGGTGATGTGGTCCTCACGGATCCAACTTTGACCCATGTTTCTTCTCGCGCGGCGGTGCATACTGGCGTGGCGGCTCGGGACGCAACAACTTCTAAAGAAAGAGATTACGCTCACCGAGACCCGGCGGACCAATTTGTGCCATTTGCCGCAGAAATTTTTGGTACTTTGGACAAGTCTTTTGATGATTTCCTCCGCAACTGTGCGAAGAAGACATTTGAGTCTCGGGGTCCGGGAGCCCTCCCCCGAGCCTTCTCGTTTCGTTTTACCGTCAACGAGTATCAGTAGCTCTTCAACGAGCGCAAGCCGCGACCCTTCTGCGGCAAAGCATGGTGGCGGATGACAGACGGGGCCTCCCAAATTTTCCACCAAGGGATCCAATCCACATCCATAATCTTCGAGGGTGTGGAGTTTAGTTTGTTAGGGTTGTGTAGTTTTTCCCTTTGTATAGTGTCATCTTTAGTAAACTTGCTTAGTTTTGGCAGTTATTCTAATTAGATATGGTGTCTTCACATGTTTTCTTTACCTTTGTTCCCTTGGGCTATTTTTTAACATTAAGCGTTTATTTCCCTTTTTTTAACCCTTTTGTACCTTGATGGATTTTTCCATCACTCTTTTTGAAATAAAGAAAAACTTTTTTTAAGCGTGTGGCGATTGTATACGCTGACAATGCCCGTGACGGCTGTCAGCGTCTACAATCTGTGATGACGCACGTTACTTTTTGTAGTTGTTTGTGACGTCGCATGAGTTTTCGTGACATTATAGACGTACCGCATTCCACCCTATGCCGTTTCAAGGATGAAGAAGATGCATTTTGCCTTTGCGTCGCTTCTCCGCTCGACGTGAAATGGCATCGGAATCTTTGGACCCCTAGCGAAATAAAATCCGTACCCAGCACAAACGGACAAAATGTAACAAATTGTGTACTTTGCATCGTCATACCTGAACGCAAACGGACAAAATATATCGAATAGTGTACCTTTCGCCGTCGATTGAATTCGTTTGAAATTTGTGTAAAAAAATATACAAGTGCGAATACTTATTCCTATTTGTTTCTCTCGTATACTTTGTTATAAAACACATCTTCCCTGTTTTTAAAGAAAAGTTTGAAGATGACGTTTTTTGGCGTGGCCGTTGGTCGAAGAACACAAGACAACAACATATAGTACACCGCGAATCGTAATTAGAGTAATGAAAAAATTAGAGTAAAAAAAGAGAAAAAAATAATTAGAGTTGTTTACTCTAATTTGTGTGATAGAGCTTTTTCAAAAAGTAATTTTACTCTAATTTATTTAAGTACTCTAATTTGGCGCGCTAATATCCTCTACTGTAAATAAGGTATCCGTACAAAATCTGACAAACGCACAGTTTATCGTTGCTATGACGTTTGCACTACGCGGTTTGTTTAAATGCAATTACATGATAACGGCCTGTATTAAATCATTATTTGTACTTTTTTACTTTAAAAAGTACAATTTTGCACTGTCGGACGTCGTCCGTACTCCACACTATTTAAAACAAACCTATATTATAATAAAAAATGCTAATTAAACCTTACCTTAAATGATATAATGAAAAATCTAGAATCACTTACTCTATTCAAGGTGACAGAGTTGAAATTTAGGGTGACAGAATTAGCGTTATTTACTCCAATTATGATTTGCAGTGTACATCCTAAATTCGATGATGACGCAAAATGTACCTCTCATTTTTTCTATTTTTTTGTACGGTTGAAACTTACGCGGTACAGCTCTAAGTTTTACAAGAAAACGACAAAACAAAACCCTTACTTAGGCACATGGAGACGCACCCTAAGGGTTAGTCACCAATGTACTTGAAACTTAGAGAAAAAACTTTCTTTTTTAGCGCAAATCCGGCGGACCCGGACTTCAAGTGTCCCTTCAAAAGTTGCGTTGAACGATGACTTGGTACGCAAATGAAGATTTTTGGTCGGTGTAAAAATCATTGACGATTTTGTATCAAATCTATATCTACGTGGCACCACTCTTTTGCTAACACGTGCATTACAGACTCTGCGCAATGGAACTTTGTTCAAATTGTAGCATTCTGTAAAGTTGGTCGTACAATTACAGATTGTCATAATGGAACTTCACCCATAATGTTGGTCGTACAATTACAGAATGTCATGATGAAACTTCACCCATAGTTACTTAAGCGTGTGACGATTGTATACGCTGACAATGCCCGTGACGGCTGTCAGCGTCTACAATCTGTGATGGCGCACGTTATTTTTTGTAGGTGCTTGTGACGTCGCATGAGTTTTCGTGACATTGTAGACGTACCGCCTTGCAGCTTGTGCCGTTTCACGGTTGAAGAAGATTCATTTTGCCTTTGCGTCGCTTCTCCGCTCGACGTGAAATGGCATCGGAATCTTGAGACCCCTGGCGATATAAAGTCCGTACCCGGCGCAAACGGGCAAAACTTAACAAATTGTGTACTTTGCCTCGTCATACCTGAACGCAAACGAACAAAATATAGCGAATAGTGTACCTTTCGCCGTCGATTGAATTCGTTTGAAATTTGTGTAAGATAATTTACATGTGCGAATACGTGTTCCTATTTGTTTCTCGCATATACTTTGTTTTAAAACACATCTTCCTTGTTTTTTAAAGAAAAGTTTGAAGATGACGTTTTTTGGCGTGGCCGTGGGTCGAAGAACACAAGACGACAACATATAGTACATCCTAAATTCGATGATGACGCAAAATGTACTTCTCAATATTTATATTTTTTTGTACGGTTGAAACTTACTTGGTACGGCTCTAAGTTTTACAGGAATACGACAGAAAAAAACACACACTTAGGCACATGGAGACGCACCCTAAGTTCCCGTTCGAATTGCAAACAGTTATCGTTAGTTTTTTCACATGGATGAAAATATTAACCTTTCACGCGTGCAGGTGGTTCGCATGAGCGGTGTCAAGCGAAATCGCCGAAACATTACTTTTGGTCAAAAAGACAAAAAACTCAACTTTTCGTCGAGATCTGCACTCCTAGAGACAGTGAGAAACTTTCTGGCTTCGAAATGAGATATTGCGATCCAAAAAAATTGCACCGCCCTTAGATTGTCCGATATTTTGCATTTCCAGTTAGATTGCACGCGCGGTCGGGTCGCACGCTCTGAAGGCAGCTCGATTGCCACAGACGAAAATACACAGTCATGTTGAACTTGATGTACACCGTGTATCGCTATTTGGATTAATAATTTTTTCGCCACTTAAAATCTTTTCTCCGTACACACTTGTCCCATTTTCAAATGGAGACTGTTAATCGGAAAGTAATAGGCTTGACTTTCAATCGCAACCGTCAGATCTATAATCTGACAAGCGTATACGGAGGCAAGATGTTTTAAGTGGTAAAAAAAACATTAACACTATTAACGATTCACGATGTAGTTGTCGCGCACATGTACTATGAAGTATTCTCTAATGTTTTCGATACGTGTGCAACCACCCTAACCAACAAAATATAAACTCCCAGTTACCGTATGCTTTTTTTTTTTTTTTAACACATTACAAACTCAGAGCATTTTTCGGCGGGCGGTGATGATTTTCCTCTCCTTCAAAAATGCATTATTCATTAATTGTGAAACGTGGATATTTCTCAACTGGCAGGTTTAACATTTGTCCCTGAACTGGATGCAGTGCTTTAGCGAAACAGCACCAAAACCAATAACCCAACGATCTAGTGCGGTCTAACACACTTCAAGAAATCACATATTGTAACGCAGCACGAGAATTTTGCCACATTTTCGAAAACACGGTGATTGCCAATTCACTTGGATGGTCACAATATTTCAACAGGAGCAGTTTCACATTTGCACGAGGATGCACACAAACGACAATGGAAACAACATGAAAAGTTAAACAACCTAGAAGTTTTCTTATTACATTGATGTTGTACGTTTTATTGCAGATCAATGACTCATTTTATCTCTTCAGATAACAGGATGGTTCAACATCTCATGTACACCTCAATAAGGAATTGGAATTGTAAAGCTCCTCTTCCAAGAATGCCATTTACAGTGAAGAAACACCACACAGTTCAAAAACTTCTAAACCGCCACAGTAGCCTCACTACTCTTCAGCTGTAGCTTGCAATTTTTCTCTTTCTCTTAACTACTCGACCAAAAAAAAACATTACAACCTGGTTCATTTTTTCCCCTTCAATGCTTGCCTCCCTTTACTTATTCCTCTCTCAAAAAGACCCCCGGAGCAATCGGTCGTTTCTGATTCACCTTAAAAAGATTCCGGAACATCACATATCTGACGCTGTCCTGCTGTGCAGTTTTTTTATTTCCTATTTGATTAAGACTATCCTTCTTGAGTCGGCGTGTCTTCTCCCTTCTGTTCAACCACGTCTGGGTCAGACAGGCTCTCCCGAATAAACTGTGAAAGACCCAACACTTCAAGTAGCCAGTCAGCGATATTGTGCTTTATATGTATACAGAGAATATGTACCA